>CANUEY010623217.1:0-28179 GCA_948099555.1 Croton setiger
TTTTTACTCTGTTATACCCTGTTTTACGTTTCAATTTTCTTTTCAATTCTGTTGTTCAGAGATTCAGTTCCTCTTTCAATTTTCTTTGTAAAACTTCATTGTTCTATCAATGAAATTCATTCTAATTCTCAATTTTAATAATTCTATCTCAGATAAATCATAGAAACATTGTCAAGCTTTTAGGCTGCTGTTTAGAAACTGAATTTCCATTACTAGTTTATGAGTACATTTCAATGGAACTCTATCTCATCATATTCACAAGGAAAATAGAACGGAATATTCGATTTCGTGGGAAGATCGTTTCAGGATTGCAAGTGAAGTGGCTGGAGCAATAGCCTACATGCATTCTTCAGCTTAATTTCCTATCTTTCATCGTGATATCAAATCTTCCAACATACTATTGGATGATAAGTACAGTGCAAAAGTATCAGATTTCGGAACTTCAAGATTCATCCCGTTTGACAGAACTCATTTAACCACAGCAGTACAAGGTACTTTTGGATACCTTGATCCTGAATACTTCCACACGAGTCATTTCACTGATAAAAGCTATGTTTATAGCTACGGGGTTGTGTTAGTAGAACTCTTAACAGGCCAAAAGCCTGTTTCTTTTACTAGAACAGAAGAAGAGAGAGGCCTTGTTGCCCATTTTTTTATCATCGATAAAGGCAGATCGCCTTTTCCAATTTTAGACCCTGTTGTTGTAACTGAAGCAAGTAAAGAAGATGTTGAAACCATTGCTAAACTTCCAATGAGATGTGTAAGACTGAATGGGAAAAAGAGGCCTACAATGAGAGTAGTAGTAATGGAGCTCGATGGGTTAAGGAATAAGTCAAAAGGAAGTTTAGAAATTGATAAAGATCCTAACTTGTTGATGAATGTAGAGGAAGAATTGTTCCGCACTCTATAAATGTGTCTCGACGTGAATCGATAGAGGATTTCATCACATTGGAAATGGAATCCATCTCAGTCTAGATATCGCATTTCATACCTTAGTTATTTCTTTTCTTTTTCCTTCTGAACATGTTGCAGAAATTAGTAAATTAATTATTTTTTTTTGAACAGAAATTAGTAAAGTAAATATGGTGTTACTCTTTTCCTTCTATACCATCAAATACTTTGACTTTATAACCAAGTATGCCAACAGTTCTCATTTGCAGTCAAGATATCAGTGACTGGTCAGAGGAAGCAACTTCTGTTTAGCAAGATTTTGGGAACTCTAAGAAGTTTCTTGGTAATAAGCAATCCAAATTCAAATACAAATTGATGTTTTGGATTTGAATTTCTTATTTCCAAGGAATTTAGTGGAATTTCCAAGTTTTATATCTCTTGGATACAAATGAAAGTTGCTTGCTTTTGATATTGGCTTCTAAACTTCACCAAAACAGTTAAATATCAGTTGAAAAACAAAAAGTGCAGACATGTTTGACCTGCACATTCACCAAGTTCTTCGTCCAATCAGTCATACAAGAAGAAGAATAAATTGCAGATCAAATTTCAAGTTTAGCCTAAAAAATCAAAAAATCATGAAGCATATCATTCTATAGCATCTTCATCTTCCTCTTTCTAATTCGACAACCATCAAATTTTATCTTAGTACCAATCAAAGTACATGTAATACTTCGTTGAAAGGATACCTCTGCAATGGTCCACAAATGCCATGCCAATCTTTTGTAACCTTTCTGTCCCGCTCGCCGTACGATTCTCCAGCCAACATAGCTACTCTTCTAGGTTCAGAAGCTTCAAGCATAGCCTTCATAAATAATGGCATATCACCAACAGAGAAATTCCCTCCAGAGAAGTTGGTCATAGTACCTATTTCTTGTTCTTGACTGGTAGTCTATACCAGCACACCACTCCTTACACCATTCAAAAAGGAGATTATTATTATGCAATAGCTAACCAAAATTTCCAAGGTTTGACAACTTGTTCAGCCCTTCTTGGTCAAAACTACTATGCTGCACCTAATCTAACAGTCAGCGGACAATTGATGGTTCCAGTAAGATGTGCTTGTCCAAGTTCAAGCCAAATTGCAGATGGGGTTATTTCTTTGTTGATGTATATGGTGAGAAATGGAGATTCTGTTGCTTCTATTGGTAGTATTTTGGGTGTCGACAAAGCAAGCATATTAGAGGCTAATATGTTAAAAAAGAACAGCTCTGTTTACCCTTTTACACCAATTCTTGTTCCACTTAAAAGCAAAAGCTGCAAGGATGATCCTAGGAAATTCTTCTGCAATTTTCTGATTTATGTTTCTCTTCCAAATCAAAGTTTACAGGGTCTCAACTGCAAGAAAAACAGCAAAAATTTCCCACTCAAGCTTGTCATAATATTAGGTAGTCTATCTTACTCTTTATCTTTAAGCAATCAATCATTTCCTTTTGTACAGATACTTAGGCTTAGTTCTGCAAAATTAGCTTAAACATTATCCAATACAAAAAACTATTTTGTTTAGCATTTTGAACAGTCAAAATATTAAAGGGCTACTTAAAGAAAGCAACCAGCTTTTTCTTCTATATATGATAATATGTATGCTATTTTCATTTCAGGTACTGGAATCGGTGTTGGACTATTGTGCTTATGTCTTTTTGTATGGAAATCATTTAAGTTCCTAAGGAGAAAAAGATATATAATGCAAAAACAGAAATTGTTTAGCAAAATGGTGGTGTCTTGCTGCAACTACTACTTGCAGCTTGTGGAGGCGAAAAGGCGAAACTTTTTTCAGCAGAAGAGTACAGACAACTATAACCAAAGTAGATTTCTTGGTCAGGGAGGTTTTGGCACTGTTTACAAGGGAATGTTACCAGATGTCAGATAAATCATAGGAACATTGTCAAACTTTTAGGCTGCTGTTTAGAAACCGAATTTCCATTACTAGTTTATGAGTACAAACCGAATTTCCATCACTAGTTTATGAGTACATTCCCAATGGAACTCTTTCCCATCATATTCATAAGGAAAATGGGGAAGAATCTTTGATTTCTTGGGAAGATCGGTTTAGAATTGCGAGCGAAGTAGCTGGAGCAGTAGCATATACGCATTCTGCAACTTCATGTCCTATCTTTCATCACGACATCAAATCTTCAAACATACTTTTAGATGATAAGTACAGAACAAAAGTATCAGATTTCGGAACTTCAAGAACAATCCCATATGACAAAACTCACTTAACCACTGCAGTGCAAGGAACATTTGGATATTTGGATCCTATCTACTTCCGTACAAGTCAGTTCACAGACAAAAGCGATGTATACAGTTTTGGAGTTGTTCTAGCAGAACTCCTGACAGGCCAAAAGCCTGTTTCCTTTCCCAGAACTGAAGAAGAGAGAGGCCTTCTTGCACACTTCATTTCATTGATGAACGAGGATTGGCTTTCGAAGTTTTGGACCCTGTAGTGGCTAAAGAAGCAAAAAACAAGATACTGATGCCATTGCTAGGCTTGCAATGAGATGACTAAGTTTGAATGTGAAAAAAAGGCCTACAATGAAAGAAGCAGCAATGGAGTTGGATGAGCTAAGAAAATCACAAACTTGCATAGAGATAGATCAAGATCATTCGTTGACGAAATCGTAGAACTTGAATATGCAGATAAGGAAATCGTAGAACTTGAATATGCAGATAAGGAAACCGTTTCAATATGATCAGCCGAAATCTGGGTTCATATACAGAACTTTCAAGCAAGAGATATAGTGGAAAATAATATGAAAATTGATTTCTGTGCAATCTAATCATCATTACAGCGTTGGATCAATCGCGTATTGCATGAAGACATCAACCATATCAGTCATTTTCGGATACAACTCCACAACAGAAGCTAGAAGTGAAGAAAGGAAATGAAAGTGTTACGGTGTGATTCAACCTAATTTTTTCATGTACATGAAGTCTAACCCGTGTCTAGAAAGACAATGTATACAAGAAGTACATATTCATTTGTCAGGATTATATAGTGGCCGAACAAATGAGAGTGTCTACTGATATTTCCGTCAGCATCGGTGTCTCCTCTTGCATTTTCCCTTCCTCACTCAATAATCTTAATTCTTGACCCATTTTTGCAGGGTCAAATAAACCCGAGACTGCCTCTGTTATTTCTCGAACGAAGTCCACAATCACCCCTTCCACGCCCATCAAACGCTGCACAAACACTACTTCTGGCACGTTGCTGCGAAATGCACAACTATTTCTACTGTGTTAGTGAAACTAATCAATTCTGCAGAAAAATCCATTTCATAAATGTAACTAATAATAAGTCTTTTCTTACTTTAGTAAACCATAACTGATGAGAGAAAGCTTAGACTCTTTAACTTTTGTTATTGCTTCAGGATTTCTAAAGATAGCCTTGACTTCAGAAACAATTCCTTGTAGACCACCTTCTATGCAAACTTTTATTGCTTCATCCAACGAATTCCTTCTTACATCAGTGAAAATTTCTGATCCCCCAACAGTTAAAAAGAATACCTGGATTACAAAATTTTCTTTCTATGTTAAAAGTCATGATTTATAAATTATTATAATTGATGAGAAAGTAATCTTACAGGATATTTGTTCTGCAGTTTTCTTATCAGTTGAGCTGCATCAGGCTGGAAGCTAGAAAACATGATTGGCCTATCTTTAGAATGCTCAAACACAACCTTCAAGATTGCACGAAGAACGAGTTCAAATTCTTCGTGTTTGTAAATAATATGATCATCAAATTTCAATTCAATGTTAAAGCCTATTGAAATATCAACTTCTTCAAAAGCTTCTTGTAATGTACAAAGAGGATCATCTTCTTCAACTTTCCATTCAAAAATTCTCCCATCTTTTGTTTTCCTGAATAAAGGCTTTGCAACCTGAAATTTGTTAACAATGGAGTATATAAATATATAATTAAAATGTAATAAAAATTCATACAAAAAGTGATATTTATATATTTACTTACATTTGCAGCCTCCTTTTGGGGTCCATAGGAGAGAAATTCAGCTAAAGTGAGATTAGTAACTCTTCTTTCAACAATTGCACCCTAATTAATGCTTAATAAATCAGTATTATTCTTTAATTACACAATCAAAATGATTGAAATTTTAAGGTTAAGAAGATTAACCTGGTCTTCAGTGAGAATGAAGTTGTCATGGAAAATTACTGGAAACCCATCTTTGGTCACCTACAACAAATATGGTTTTGAGTTTTGTTTTCCTTAAAAAATCTTCCCTCACCAATGGCAAAAGAAGAAAAGGAAGGAAGAAGGAAAAAGACAAAAAACACCAGAAATAAACTAATCAGTATACCCTTCAATGGAAATTTTAATTTTAATTAATCAATCAATTAAAAGGTTGAAATTACAAGTTTAAGCTTTTATTAATCACAACGTAATTAAATAACTAAATTTTGTTGTACAACAATTCATAAATATAGACAACAAAATTAACGTAAAAAATGCAATACAACAAGCAACGTGACGGTCGCTAACAGAAAAATCCAAAATTGTCAGTTAATCGGTGGCAGAATTCCGCGGCAGATAGACATTATCCTTAAAAACTTCCAACTACGCGGTGTTCGGTGCCAAAAAAAAAAAAAGAAAAATAATTCTTTCAATAAATTATAAAAAAATTTGTGATTCTAACCTGAACATCAAATTCAATGAAATCCAAAGACAATTTAGCCGCAGCATTAAAGGAAAGGATTGAATTTTCTTTCTTGGATTTCATTCTTTTATCAGAAGATTGCAACATGTTCATTCCACTTCCTCTATGACCCATTACTACAAATTTTGGGAATTTAAATTCTCTGTTATCGTTACCATCATCACCATCACCTGCAATTTTTTCGAAAAAAAAAATTAAAGAAAGAATCGAAGAACAGTAACGAAATGGAAGTTAAGGGCTCAAGATACTGACTTTGATTGGAGAAGAAGGTAGTTGAACAGAGAGCCATTTTTCTTTGTTCAGACACAGGCTGCGGGTTGCAAGGAATTCGTGAGGGATGATGGTATTTAAAGGGTGGTGAGGTTTAAATTTTCTATAAAAAAACAAAATTTCAGGAAAAAAAGAAGAAAGAATATTCTTTGGAAGGTAGAATATTGGGTTAAAATTGTTGTTTTTATTGGATTAGGAGAGGAAGAAAGAGAGTAAATTTAGGTGTTTTTAACTAAAAAAAATTGAGAGTTTTAGACAGTTGTGTTTTGATTTAACATGGACACTTGTTCCAGGATTTTTTTTTATACGTGGATTTGCAATCCATTTTACATGTCTAAATTCAATAATTCTTGTATTTTTTTTTTAAGACAATATTCTCTCTTCGAATGTTCATAGACGTTTTTTAAGGTTCTAGACAAATCATTCTTTTTCTAGTAACAGATGAAGGAATGAACTAGAACTTGACAGTGCTCAAGATATTATCGGAATTCTTAAAGTCGAAATTACGATTTTCTCCTTAATTATTTAATAATTTTTCATTGTATTTTTTAAAATGTATCACTTTTTCTCTGTGTTTGTATTTTATTGTACGATTATTATCGTCCCTTTTCCATTAAAATACTGTGAAAAAATGAAAATAACCTTAATAAAGGGTCACAAATTAAAAAGATTTTGAGTTAGTTTATTAATTATTTATTATTTTCATATATAAAAAAATGAAAAAGCCTTCTTCATTTTCTTCTTGAGCACTGTGGAGATCAATGGAATAGGGGTAATAAAGAAGAAGAAAATGAAAAAAGATTTTTTTATTTATGAAAATATTAAATAATTAATAAACTAACTCACTCTATCTAAAGTGTATTATACTAAATTAATTTTAATTAATACAACATATTAAAAAATTCAACAATTAAATTTACAAAACCCTGTTAAAATATACTACAGGAAAATTTGAATATTTTATATTATAAATAATTTAACAAATTACTTAAAATATAAAATTGTTAAATAATGTAAGAGAAATGTCATCAAATACCATTTTTTTATCCTTTAAAAATGATATAATATGTTATTTCAAAAATTAGTAAAATAGCAGTTTTTTTATGGGTTGACTAAAATATTTTTTTTTATTTTTTAATTATACGAAGATGTAAAATCTTTCTTTCTTTCTTTCTTTTTTTTTTTTTTTCTAAACCACTATCTCCATCATTTCATCTCACTCCTCCATTAAAAAACTATTAAAAACTCTTTCCCATCCACCACCATCGTATCCTTAGTCTCACCATCTCATCTCCCTCCTCTATTAAAAATCCCACAGAAACTCACAGAAGAGAACAGTTATGGTAGAGACACTGAAAGAACAAAAAGACTGTTGAGAAGAAGATAAAGCACGTAGGGATTAGAAACAAAATTAATTATATAAATATTAAAATATATTAGAACAGTCTATTTTTATCCAAAAACATATTAAAAAAGTCTATTTCTGTCTAAAATAGATCAAGAGATCTACTTTTGTCCACAAAACTTCTAATTTTGTCATTTTCCCGAACAAATTTTAATTCGAACCAGGTTCTGACATCCGCTGCTCAACCCAACTTATTTACAACTCTACTAATTAGCCAATAAATGAAACAGATAAATTCCCCGCAATTTGAAAAAGAACCCATTTTATTACAATTGCAAATACATAAAGGGATATCAATACTATTACAAATACAATGGTGGAGATTAAAAGGAAGCCTCAAGCCCTTAATTGCATTTATTTGTGATTTGTGACAAGAAGTCACTTATTCTATAATCTGAAGAGATAATATAAGATCATCAATGAAGAGATAGATAAGATAAAAGCCACCATTAATGCAAAGATTAAAGCTTGGAAAAGGTAGGATTTCTTTTCTGGATATGTGCTTTAATAGCTTCAGTTAAATCATCAGATATAAGCATTGCAGAATTCCAAGTTGCAACATAGTCTAATCCTTGTTCTATATTCATTTCTCTGCTTCTTAATAATACTGCTTTTGTCCCTGTAACTGCCAGTGGAGATTTTGCAGCAATTCCTGCCCAAGATTGCCATCAAATTAAATTTACTACTAAAATAATAAAAAAAATAATTGTTTTTAAAAATTTTAAAAATAATGTAACATCAACTTACCCTCAGCTATTAGTCTTACACCTTCATCCAAAGCTTCTTTGGAGGCAAACACCCGAGAAACCAGACCCAAATCTTTGGCCTCTTGACCCGAGAACCTCCGAGCTGTTAAAGCCAATTCCATCGCATTCCCATATCCAACTATACCGGGCAGCCTCTGGAGCGTTCCTAGATCCGCCGTGATCCCCAAATCCACCTCTTTGACCGAAAAGAACGCGTCTTGAGTACAGTACCTAATGTCACAGGCAGTCACTATGTCCACACCCCCGCCAATACATGCCCCATGGATAGAAGCTATCACCGGCTTCCTACACCGTTCAATCGCTGTGATTGCCTCCTGCAAGAACTTGATCTCTCGCCGCAACTTCTCATTGCTACGTGCTCTATCCACGGATTGAGATTGATCGGTGATAAAATTTAGGGTTTTGAGGTCGATTCCGGAGCAGAAGTGATCACCGGAGGCAGAGAGTACGATGATGGCGGCATCTGGATTCTGATCCAGAGATGAGAGAGCGGCCGGAAATTCAGTAAAGAATTCACGCGACAGAGCATTACGGTGGTGCGGACGGTTGAGATGTAAATGGAAAACACGTGAATTTGGGGATTCTTGGTAGATCTGAAGAGTCTTGTATTGGTTCATCTTTGGTTTATCCCAAGGTTGTCAAACTATGAGTCAAGCTGAAATGGAACAAGGTCCAGTTGACTCCTAATGAAAAACCGACTCTTAAAATCTTAAGATTGAGTGAAAAAACCTGTAAACAATAATACAAACCTGTATGATATATATTTTGAAATTCAATTTCAATACATATGCAAATATCCAAATGCGAAAGAAGGTGAATATGAATTTGACAAAAAGAAAAAATGTCAGTTTATTGAATAAAAGTCTAACAATCATTTTAGAACATAACTGAGATTAACCTAAATGCATATTAAGAATAATAAAACATCAGTCTTGATATTTAAAAAAAAAAAAAGAATGCCTATAGGAACCTGCTATGCCATTTAAGCATTTGTAAACAGGTACTACCTAGAACTGAGGTTATGCTAATAGGAACCTGCTATAACCATTGAAGCATTTGAGGTTATGCTCATAAAGACCAGAAATCACAGAACAGAGATTTCAGAATCAAAGAAATCTCATAAGAAATTTTTTTTATTAGTTCACACTTGAGAATCAAACATTAAAGAATCATTCCATCAATATAAGTAATTTAGCATCATCATTCAAAGCAAGGAAACGAATGAAAGATAGATGATGGAGCATAAACTTACCTTGTTGCAGCTACAAGCCAGAAAAGCGAGCTGGTCGATTAGCGAGAGATTGGTTGGAATGTCCGTCGCGATGAATTTCTCTCACAGCTTCACTGAATTGGAGGTAAGGTCACACGTAGTGCTTCTCAAATCGATTTAGGGATTTTATTTTGTTTTCCCCCTCTCCAGCGTGAATGACGCAATTTCTGTCCATACGCTTTTTAAATATTTTGTCGAGTGGTAACTGAGTTAGGTGGCCAAAGGTGGGGCCAGGCCGGTCCGGTTCCGAGACGGTTTGGGAGTTGCCTAAACTGTAACTAGCCGTTCAACCGTCGGGCCGGTAAATCGCCGGTTTGGTGGCGATTAACCGGCGATTCGAGAACGGTTTACGGTTTATAAAAATTACGGTTCGAAATTTCATTGAATCTGAACCGAACCACCGACCGAACGGTTCCAATTCCAGTTCGAAGGCAGTCCGAGCCAGGCGCGCCCAGCGGGCCAACCCGGCCATGGCCAGATCTTCACTCGGTCCAAGTTGAACTGTTTTTCCGAGTCTGCAATTTTACGTCCGAGTTAAACCATATCATCCTAATTGAAAAACTCTGACCCTAATCCTTGAATAATATGGATTATAAGCAGATAATATATACGGAAAGCATCTCCTCAGTTTCGCCAATTGCTCCACATTGAAACTATGAAGATCAGCAAAAGACATATTTCTCGGGACGGCTCCGGTAGCGTAGAGATGACGCTGACTAATTCCGATGATCTCTGGTTCACTTACAATCTAATATCTCCCGGAGATACCGTTACGTCCGTCACTGTCAGGAAAGTTCAAAGAGACCCACCATCCGGAGGCCGCGGAAGAGGTGGCGGCGGAGATTCCAAAAAGTAAATATAAAATTGGAAATACAAGTTAAAGCCAAAGATTATGAGAAATCAGGATCTGCAGTACGAATTCGTGGAAAGAATATTTCACGGAACGAACATGTCAGGATGGGAGCTTTTCATACATTAGAACTATCGTTCTTTTGTGTTAAGTAAAGTTTGTTGGAATTAATTGCCACTGATGAACTAAATCAAGCTTCCAAACCAAAGAAAGAAAATTCTTCTTCCTAGGATTGGTCAAGAAGTTCGAGCAATGCAAGAGTTTTTGAAAAAGGATCCGACAAGAACATGTTAAGGACAGAAACATGTTGAGTTTGCTCAAGAATTAATGGCTGTCCAAACACTTCTTATTTCAGATGATTTATACAGATATTCTGATGCAGAGACGAGGAAGAAGTAAGGGAAGTTAGTTAAATCGGTTAAGGATTTAAAGGGTAGTGTTCATGTTTTTGAAGGGAAGAAATTGGAAAATTTGGCTGGGATTGCTGCAATTCTAAGGTTTCCTATACCAGACCTTGAAGACACTGAGATGTAAGATCACCCATTTCTGTAGTTTGACTCTGTTGATTTTAATTTGTAAATTCCTATAGTTTGTTTTTTCTATGAAAAATGGATAGTTTAACTCTTTTTTTTTTTTTTGTTTTCTTTTTAGTTAAGAAGAGCAATTTATATTCAAGTTTACCATTGTAGCACAGCTTTTTCTTTTGCATTGATTTGAAACAACATTATTTTAAATCTTACACAATAAAAGATATGATAACATTGAAATTCAGATAGTTTCTGTTTCTTCAATAACCAGAGTCTCATTTTCAATCTCCAAACATCTTTGCTCTTTCATCATTCCCTCAAGTTCCATTGCTACTTCTTTCATTGAAGGCCTATGATTACCATTTGGTTTTACACATTTCATAGCAAGCTTTGCAATGCCTTAAACATCTTCTTCTCTTGCTTCTTCAGCAACTACAGGATCAAGAATTTCGAGCAGGTGATTCTCTTCTTCCATCGAAATGAAAAGCCCAACAAGATTCCTTTTATCCTCGCTTCTAGTAGAAGAAATAGGTTTTTCCCCAGTTAAAATCTTGATCAACACAACTCCAAAACTGTACACATCACTTTTCTTTGTAAATTGACTCGTGTAGAAGTACTCAGGATCTAAGTATCCAAATTTTCCTTGCACTATAGTAGTTATGTGAGTTTTGTCGTACAAATTTGATCTTGAGGTACCAAAATCTGCAACTTTTGCACTATACTTCTCATCAAGAAGTATGTTGGAAGATTTTATGTTGCGGTGAAAGATTGGAAATGAAGCTGCAGAATGCATGTAAGATATTGTTCCAGCTACTTCACTTGCAATCCTGAAACGATCTTTCCACGAAATCGAAGCCTCTGTACTACTTTCCTTGTGAATATGATTAGAAAGAGTTCCATTGGAAATGAACTCATAAACTAGCAATGGTAATTCAGTTTTTAAACAACAACCTAAAAGTTTGACAATGTTTCTATGATTTATCCGACACAGAATCACAACCTCATTTATAAATTGATCAGTTTGGGTTCTGTCAATTATCTTTGATCTTTTAACAGCAACTATAGTTCCATCTGGTAGATTCCTTTGTAAACAGTGCCATAACCTCCTTGACCAAGAAATCTACTTTGGTTATAGTTGTCTGTTGCTCTTTTGAGCTCTTCTTCCTCAAATAATTTTGCTTTCTCACCTCCTCCACAAGATAAAAGTCTTTGCTGCAACAAGAATCTTCCATTTTGCTCGAATAATATCTGCTTACGAATTCTATATCTTCTGTTCTTTAGGAACTGGTATAACTTGTAGCTAAAGAAGAACAGAAACAATTTTCCTGACCCTAATTCCGATACCTGCTGCAACAGGTACATTAATAACAGATCAGAAAGACCTATTAAATTGGAAGAGAAACTAGAAACATACCTAATAGTGTAACCAATTTGACAGGAAATTTTTTACTGTGGTACTGATATGCAATTAAGACCTTGTGTCTCTCCATTGGCAAGAAACCCATTAGGACATTTACAAAAGAGTTCCCCTGGATTACCTATGCAGCTCTGATTCTTGAGTGGAATCAAAATAGGTGTAAAATAATAGATTAAGATGCTTTCATTCAACATGTTAGCCTCCAGTATGCTTTCTTCACCAGCACCAAAAGCTTCTGCAATTGATGGCATTAAATCTCCTATTTTCACCATATCCAATAACAAGGAGATTACCCCATTTGCTGTCTGTTTTTGAGTTGAACAAGCACATCTTAAAGGAACCATTAGCGTCTTTACTACCTCATCATCACCTCTCTCAAGGAGTAGTAGTTTTGGCCCATTAGCGATTGGCAAGTAGTCAAGCCTTGGTATGTGTTATGAGCTACTGAAAAATAAGTTTCATCTTTATAGTTAATTCTGTAAGCTGTATTGTGCTGGAAAATGGTGCCAGTACAAGAACAAACAACAGGAACTATGATTAAATTTGTGAAGGGATTTTTTCATGCATGGATGACATATTATTGATCAAGGCTATGCTTGAAGGTTATGAACTTAAAAGGTTGGCAATGGAAATTGGTGAGTCATAATTAGGAGGATGAGATGAAAAGGTTAGAAATGATTGGCAAATTTGAATATTATTTCCATTGCAAAGGTACCCTTTTGAAATGGAAGAAAGATGTTCACGATCGAGTTGCTTACTGTTAAGATATTCTTGTTGACAATTTGATGGTTGATGTAAAAGGAGGAGGAGGATCGAAAGGCAGTATAATGAAGATGGTGGATCCATGGATATTATATTTCTGAGCTTTGTTTTGCTTAGCTGTGATGAACTTATAGTTGCAACTCCATGACTTAAGTCTTACAATGACTTTCACCACTCCACATAGATTTCCGCATTCTAAGAATGATGGCAGTGTTTCCTGAGCAACTTCCTATCATAGCTAAGCAAAACAAAGCTCAGAGAGATTTCGCGTGGGGAGAATCCAACTTTAGTCAATTTTCAAGGTTATATCCTTTTAGGTGCATTTTCCATTAGGATATGGTATAGGTAGTGACACAATTCAATGATTTAAATGTGCATTTTTAACATTGAATTAAAATATTAGGCTGGAGCTCAATTCATTTAGAAAAAAAACATACTTGAGTAAAGTTCATACTCCGCCATCCAGTCACAAGAATGTCAAAATATATTACATAAACTCATGAAGTTTGATATAGCTGAGCCAAGCTAGCTTGAATTAGTGAACTAGTTCGTGCTCGATTTATTTACTTTTCATGCTGCGTGTAGCTCGCTATCAGCGCAATCCTATGGCTGTTCTTAACGGTGGGACCTAGAATTGTAGTGGTTGGTTGGCCCAATTATCTACCAAGGCCAAGGCCCTCTTGCTCTCGCTGCCTTTTCTGCTTAGGAAAGTACAGTGGTCTTTCTACGGCATCTTTCAAGTTAGACATATGAACTCTGCCATGTCCTGCGAAATCCGTCAACCTCTATCCTGCTTTCGAAGCTCTGTACACAGCCACACAACGAAAATTTCATTCTCAAGAACGGCGGTGAGTATGAGAATGGTGGGATTGACTGGTGGAATAGCTTCTGGTAAAAGTACGGTTTCCGATCTTTTCAAATCCCACGGAATTCCCATTGCCGATGCTGATCTCGTCTCTCGCGTATACCCTTTTCTCTTATCTATCTTCAATTCATAGCAATCATTTCAATTCTTATTATTTGATTTTCCATTTTTGTTCTGTCTAGTTCAGGACGTTTTGAAGAAAGACAGCTATGGCTATAAGAAGGTTATTGCAGAATTTGGAGAGGAGATTTTGCAAGATAATGGGGAAGTGGATAGGCCAAAATTGGGAAAGATTGTGTTTTCTGATACTGCCAAACGTCGAATTCTTAATGGGTATTGATTTTTTATTCTTGTTTTTTTAATATATATTTTGAATTGTTGCTAATTAATGGGTATTTCATTTCTATGAAAATTGATTCGATTCATGAGCTAATGAATCATTATATTTGTAGGTACTAAAAATATTTCAATTTCATGATTTTTCCGGTGAAATTTATCATCTTGGTTTGTTTGTTTGATGCAATCATGAGTTCATGTTCTTTGTTAGAATAGTATGTTTAATGTCATAATGCATCCTCTATTTAATTTAGTAGTCATGTTATGGCAAGTTAAATTTAAGCAGTTTCTTTTTAGTGGTGAAGTCATATATAACTTCAGAGTTTTGCAAGATTGAATTGCAATTATACATCTGACATCTCAGTTTCTAGATTACTATTGCTGGTTCTGCCTCAAGTTTGAAGAATTTGAGCTTATTAGAACCCCAAAACGAGGCATATCATCCGAGGGGCTTACAGGATCTAAGAAAGTCTCGAATATTTGTATAGGCGATGTGAACAATAGTACTAAAAAAATCATGCAATGGATTACTATAGTTATCGTTTTCTTGCAGGCTTTTGGCTCCTTATATCTCTTTTGGTATATTCTGGGAAGTTTTGAAGCTATGGTTGAAGGGACATAAGGTAATTGTTCTTGATATCCCATTGCTATTTGAGACCAAGATGGATAAATGGACGAACCCAAATATTGTTGTATGGGTTGATATGGAAACACAGCTCCGAAGACTTACGACTAGAGATCAATCCAATGAAGAGGATGCTAGAAATAGAATAAATTCTCAGATGGACTTAGATCAGAAAAAGTTAAAGGCTGACATTGTCATTGATAACACTGGTTCGTTAGAAGATTTGAAAGAACAGTTTGACATGGTTTTATGTCAGGTTACTCAGCCACTGAAAGGGTACGAGTTCTGGCGTTCAAGACAAGGTGTTTTGAGTCTATTGACAGCTCTTATTTTCATTGTAATAGCTGTTTTTCTGGGCAAAAAATGTCCCAGGATGTTATAGTTGTGAATTTGAAGTTAACTGTCATTTTCTTATAATCTATCTAAATCTCTTTTGAAGCTGTATGGAAACTTTCAATTACATATATATTTATGGCACTGTTTCACCACTGGAGAAAAGTGAAATGAAATGGCAATTTAAAAATTCATGAAGACAAATTATGGATTATATTTATAATTTCTTAAGCTAAACCTAATAATGTTGTAAGATTCATTTTAGGCCTTAGGGATTTGGTTTTCTTGGTAGGCCGTATGGGACAACTACATTACTCTATTACGGCTTCTACTTCCTTGTAACATTCTTGTAAAAAAGGAATTATTCTCTATATATTTTTTCTTATTGAAGATATCTTATCTACTTGGTTAAATCTCAAATTTAAATTCGAAGTTAGGTATCAATATGTAAAATTGAAAACAATATGGTCCGAAAGTGAAATTTGCATTGGTCATACATTCGGAAAACGCGGAACACTTTTTATATTACTGAAGTCTTTTCTACTCTCCTCTTTCGTGAGGGGATCTTCGCTCTTTCGCAAGGAAGATCTCTCCTTTCCCTCATATTCTTCTCTCTAAGATCTCAGTACTCCACAACTGTACCTTACAATTGCTGCAAAGCTACAATTAGATCGAATTTCGATTATTCTGATCCACTTTCCTCAGAAAAACTAGCGATTCCCCATTTTCCTCCACTTTCTCTCCCGCCAAACGTACCCTTTTTCGAGAGCTGTAATGAGGTTTAATTCTTGTTCTCGACTTTGTCTTGTTGCTTCCTTCCTGCTACTTTGTCTTCTCTGCGTAGCCGCTCAGGTAATCTTTTTTCGTTTTCATTCATGTTCAAATCGTTTGATTTTATAATATTTTATTTAAAGCTTTGATTTTATTTTGATTTTCTCAGGATTCTCTGGTGGAAAATGAGACGGGAGAGTCAACTTTGCCTGTTAAAGATCTGGGCCGCCGAGGAATGGTGAGTATTTAATCATAATTATTTTGAAAGTTTGAAATTTTATGTTTTGGGGAAATTGTTTTGTGCTTTTAAAATGTGGGTTTTAGTTCCTTCGCAGTTCGTTGACTTGGAAATTCTTTTTATTTATTTAAATTTTGGAAAACTGTGCTTAGTTGGAATTGTTTTTTGCTTCAATTATATTGAATTTGGAGTTTCTGAATGCAGATAGTCACGCATGACCTTGATGTAGATTCTGTCAAGAATCTTGGACTTCATGTGGACTCTGGTCTTGGAATTTTTGATGCATTTATTGCAAGCTTGTCCATGATTGTTGTTAGTGAGGTTTGTACATCGAACCCATTTCTCATTTTTGCAATATGATATGGAAATTTCAGTATTGTGGACAGCTTTTGCTAGGGAATATATGATCTGATTATTTTTTATCTAATGTATATGTCTCTTTTGATGACCTTTTTTTATGCCAGATTGGAGATGAGACCTTTATTATAGCAGCTCTAATGGCAATGCGCCACCCTAAATCAATCGTTTTGTCTGGTGCTCTCAGTGCATTGATTGTTATGACTGTAAGTTATCTGTTTAGTTTTTTGACTTTGATTGAAAGATTTTTGTTTTCCATTTGAATATCCACCTACCCGCTTTGTTTCTGATGTTACATTGCATTTGCATGGCATTGTGATTGAATGGTGCCAGTAAATACAAAAACTTCTTTCATGCTCAATGAATGCAACTTCAAAGTTGTTTTATATGTCACTTAGGTTCTTTCAACTGGACTGGGCAGGATTGTGCCGAATTTGATATCAAGAAAGCATACAAATAGTGCTGCTACAGGTTTGTAGAATATGAATTATTTCTTTTTCCTCTTTACCTGTTTACTATATAACGTTTATCCATATGGCTTGCTGATCAAATGCTATCTTAGTTTTATATTAGTTTTCAGTATTAAATCTAGGCCTTTGTGGTGCATTGTGTTTGGGGTTGTGGCTGTTGGTTGATAGGTTGGGCTAGTAATCTGATTAAGTGATTCTGTATATGTACTCTTATGTACTAGCTAATATCCTGAGTCATCTATCTGGAAGTGTCTTTAAGTTCAGACCCAGAGCAATATGTAAATTTTATTTTGCTCTTAGTTGTCTTGTTTTTCTGTTGCCTTCTTCTGGATACTAAGTAATTTGCAGCCAGTAACGCCTTTTGTAAGATCTGTTTCTCAATTTTGACTCTCTTCGAAAAGTTCTTTAGATTTTTCTTTAACCATGTTAATAAATCAAATTGTTTTCAGCTGGAGATTTTTTAAATAAAATATAAACTGTGGAAAGCATCACAAAACAGTATTTTGCTTGTATAATATGCAAAAGCACGTCTTTGTTGACGGAATTTTCTTATGCAGTTCTTTACGCTTTCTTTGGTCTGCGGTTACTTTACATTGCGTGGAGATCTGATTCAAAATCATCCCAGAAAAAGGAAATAGAAGAAGTATGCTTTTCCCTTTTTCAGTTTGAGTTTCATTGTCATGTCTAATCATGGTATATTTGTATATTTTGCTTTTCCCTTTTGGTCTTATCTTTATTCTGAAATTGTATATTTTGTCCTCAGGTGGAGGAAAAGCTTGAAGGAGGGCAAGGGAAAACAGCCTATCGTCGCTTCTTTTCAAGATTTTGCACTCCAATATTTCTGGAGGTATGCATGATCCACTGGAACTTGATCACATGAAATGTCGAGTTTCATTTCTGATGTTTTGATGTGATAGTATGCTCAGCCCTTTTTTTGCTATTTCAATAACTTATTTTTGATTCATTATGCAGTCATTTATTTTAACCTTTCTAGCTGAATGGGGGGATCGTAGCCAGATCGCAACAATTGCTGTAAGACTATTTCATACTTCTCGTTAGGTTTTTCCATTTAATTTTCGGGGGTGTTTGGCTTTGCTTGTGCCTTTCTCATTTAGCTTTAAAAACACACTTATTAAAAGACAACATGTTACTGCTTTTATAAAAACAACTGAAAAGCAAGAAAAACAAACATGTAAACTGACTGGCTTTTTAAGTTAAAAAAGTGCTTAAAAGCAGCTTTTAAGCAATGCCAAACACCCTCTACCCGGAGAAGTCATTTGTGTTGTAATGCTGAAACTAGAATTTTCTGTTCTGCAGCTTGCAACCCACAAAAACGCAATAGGGGTAGCTATTGGTGCTACAATAGGACACACAATTTGTACTTCCTTGGCTGTGGTGGGAGGAAGCATGTTAGCATCTAAGATATCGCAAGGGACGGTTGCTACAATCGGAGGATTGCTTTTCCTATGCTTTTCTCTTTCTTCTTACTTCTATCCTCCTCTATAAGGATAACATTGTAGGTTAACTTCTTTTTCATAGTCTCTGCACAATGTGCTGAAGTTTCCAACTTTTTTTTTTTCCTTTTACCTAAATTTTTGATATTTTGAAAAGGTGTCATGTACTAACTAGTTGGATACTGGATAGTTTCCTATATTCATTTGTGTAATTAGTGTTATATATATATATATATATATATATATATATATATATATATATGACATATTTCGATGAATCAATGTGCACAGCAGCTTAATACAGTGCTTTGATCTGTTTGTTTGTTTCAGTTGTTGAGTTATTTTTAGCAGAATTTCTTGAGGTCTTTGGAAATGCAAAGATACCGTCTTTCTTGCTAAATATGTTAATTTGGACCTCTTAATTACCTTATTAGTTGAGGTATGATTTCACTGCCTTTTGGCAATGATTAAGGAATAATTAAGATTATTTTAGCTTTAGTTTTGACTTTGATCCATAAACGAGTCAGTTTTATAAAATTGTACTTTGGTATTTTTTGGTTTCTTTCACATAATTCAGCTTAGATCAATGAGAAAAACAAATGGCTCAAAGGAAACTTTTTCAAAAGAATCTTATAGAAAAATAATTTTTTTAGCTCTCAGGGTAGTATTAACTAAGTATTTATTAATCATTTAAATCGCTGGGAGCCTAGCGGTAAGGGCTCTCCTGATATTTGTTCATGCTTTTCCATATTTCAGCAGCCAAATTGGGCCGATCATATAAACTTTTGGTAAGTTCTTGTAAATTTCTAAATTGTAATTTTGTATTAAAAATAGCTAAATTAAATAGTTGCTTTCTAATAATACCATTTGAAATTAAGGGTAATAAAATTGTTAAATTGAGATTTTTTGTTGTTTTTAATTTGAGTTTGAATCAAATCTTTAATTTCAGTTCAACCCAGCTGGTTCAAAAACATTAACTTAACGCAATCTACGAAACTTCTCTTCTTCCACTCTACGCGCCTTTCTCTCTGTGCAATCAAAATAACAATATAAAAAAAACCTAGATCATCTGACTGCCACGCTACTCAGCCAGCAGAACCGACAGATCCATCCTCTGAAGGCAGCTTGCTCCTCTCGCGGTCCGGTCCCTAGCCACCATCGCGTCATCGACCGTTGGTATTCTCCTCACCGTCGACCTCCACAAGACCAAACTCTATATTTCACAGGTGTCCGTTCTTCAATTTTCAAACAGTGAAAACTTGGAAGGAATTTTTTATTTTCTTAAATTTTTCCACACATTCATTTTGGTATTATTAAATAATAAAACAAAATACTTTAATGTTCTGACGAATGATTGTGAAAGTCCGTAATTTGAAGCACTCATTTTGTTGGCCACTTGCTCAACATTTTGAGCAAATTGAAACCACAGATCACATGAATGGGAAGGAGGATATGTGATGAGTTGAAATCAAAGCACCAACATCAAACCTTCTCTGAATTCAAAAGCTCAACTTGCTTCAACAAAAACAAAAACTCCAAACCCAATTTGAGAAGATGACAAAACGATAATTATTTTTTTAAATCTGAAAATAGAAGTTAATGAACAGAAATCAGATTCAAAAATTTCTTCTGTTTTTAGTGTAAAACCTGAAAAGATACAAAAATTTGAGGAAAGGTTTTAAGGAATAGAAGCGGGGAGATGGGTTTGAGTTTTGAGGGACAGAGTAAAGGCGAAGATGGGTGGGTTGAACCCTTGATATTTTGGGTTGGTTTGATGTATTGGGTGGATTGAATCAAAACCATTTATGTGACTCAAACTCAAATTGAGAACAACAAAAAAAAATTAATCCAATTTCTAAAATTTCATTTTCAATTACATTTCAAATTTTGAGTATTAATAGGACACACTTTTTTTATTTGAATATTTTTTAATTTAAAATTAAAATTTGGATATTTTTAAAACTCACCGGAAGTTTAGGGTATTTTTATAAAATTCGCCGCCAAATTGTACCTGAAAGGCTGAAACTACCTAGTTTACCATGCCATTGCAGTACCGGTTAGCATGAAATGGAGCTGCGTAGGCACCATCCTATGCTTTACCGCAAAGGAATCCTTTCACCCATCCCAGTTCCAATAATCAAATATATCATAAACCCCACTAAGCAATTCTGCAGGAACCATCAATCCTTATCTTCTTATCAATCTAAAAACGTGATAGAAGCAGAGACACTACATGCTAAGTTCATAAAGACGGGATCTTTTCATAATCTGGGTATCAGTAACCATCTTTTGAACCTATATGTGAAGAAAGCGCAGAATGCCCACAAGCTGTTCGATGAAATTATCGTTAAAGATGTACGCTCTTGGACTATTTATATATCTGGGTTTGCTCAAAGTGGGAAGTTTGATATGGGGTTGGATTCATTTAGAAGAATGCAAAAAGAAGGTATTTTTCCTAATGAATTTACCTTGTCAAGTGTTTTGAAGTGTTGCTCTAGTTTGTTTGAGATAAGAAATGGAAAAGGGATTCATGGGTGGATAGTGACAAGTGGGATTAGGTTAGATGTTGTATTGGCGAATTCAATTCTTGATCTTTATGTTAAATGTGGAGCTCTGGATTATGCTGAAAGATTCTTTGAGTCAATGAAAGGAAAAGATACTGTGTCTTGGAATATATTGATTGGTGGATATTTGCTTGTTGGAGATGTGGAAGGAGCAGTCCGTTTGTTCCAAAGTTTGTGCTTTAAAAATGTAACTAGTTGGAACACGATCGTAGATGGGTTGACGAGAAATGGATATGAAATCAACGCCTTGCGTTTCATTTACGAGATGGTGAAATGTGGACCTGCATTTGATGATACTACTTTTACTATTGCTTTGAATTTGGCTTCAAGCTTATCACTTTTGGGACTTGGGAAACAGATTCATGGGCGGGTCTTAAGACTCATGCTTCATCGAAATGGTTTCATTACGAATTCACTTCTAGATATGTATTGTAAATGCGGGAAAATGGATAAGGCGTCAATTATATTTAGTAAATTGCCAGCAGAGGTTTCTTGTTATGATTTGTTGGCTGCTACTGTCTCATGGAGCTCAATGGTTTCTGGATACATCAGAAATGGCGAGTATGAACTTGCGTTACAGACATTTAGACATATGCTTAATGAATATTTTGCAGTTGATAAATTTACACTAACAAGCATTATTTCTGCTTGTGCAAATATTGGGATATTGGAACTAGGAAGGCAGATCCACGCTCGCATTCAGAAAGTTGGGCACAAAATGGATGCTCATTTAGGCTCTTCATTGATTGATATGTATGCTAAATGCGGAAACCTGAATGATTCCCTGAAGATTTTCAAACAAAACAATAATTCAAATGTTGTACTATGGACATCGGTGATTTCTGGGTGTGCTTTGCATGGACGGGCAAAGGTGGCTGTTCAACTCTTTCAGGACATGGTGAACGAGGGCATTAGACCAAATGAGATTACATTTCTTGGTGTTTTAACTGCCTGTAACCACTCGGGTTTGCTAGAAGAAGGGCACAAGTATTTTGAGTTTATGCAAAAAGTTTATGGTATCAAACCTGGTGCTGAACACTATGTATGTATGGTAGACCTTTATGGTCGAGCTGGTCGCTTGAATGAGGCTAAGAATTTCATTCAAGAAAACGGTATCTCTCACCACAGTTCTGTTTGGAAGACACTTCTATCATCTTGCAGACTTCATAAAAATTTTGAGATGGGGAAGTGGGTGTCTGAAAGATTATTTCAACTTGAAAAATCTGATGCGGGTTCTTATATTTTGTCATCGAATATTTATGCTACAGATCATAGATGGGAAGAGGCAGCTAATATTAGGAGTTTAATGCAGCAGAGAAAAGTTAACAAACTCCCAGGACAATCTTGGATAGAACTGAAGAATCAGGTACATACCTTTGTCATGGGTGATAGGTCTCATCCACAAGTTGTGGAGATATATTCTTACTTACAAAAACTGATTGGAAGATTGAAAGAAATTGGATACTCATCCGATGTGAAAACTATAATGCAAGATGTGGAAGAAGAGCAAAGTGAACTTCTTCTTGGTTTCCATAGTGAAAAACTAGCACTTGCTTATGCTCTTATGCACACTTCACATGAAATGCCAATTCGAATAATGAAGAACCTTCGGATTTGCTCCGATTGTCATAATTTTATGAAGTATACTTCTCAGCTTTTCATGAGAGAAATAACTGTAAGAGATCTTTACCGGTTTCATCATTTTAAGAGTGGTTGTTGTTCTTGTGGAGATTACTGGTGAACAAAGACAGAGCTTCTTATCTTGGTGATCTCACGAGCATGAACCCACTTAAGCAGGATTCAGAGTTGGTAAATTCAATGGAGAAGCAAATAGAATTTCTTGTCTCTTGGTTTGAGTCCAACCTTTGTAGTCATGCCTTGACATCCATGCACGAAGCAAAATGCTGGTATGTTCTGTGTTACTCCATTTTCTATTAATTAAAATGATCGATTTTTGTCCTGAATCTCTGTCATTTGGAATAAATATACGACCTGACAGAAGCTTTAGCAGACATATGCTTCGCCTTAGTTTATTCAAGCATTTGAATGAATATAGGCTAAGAGGGTGCTTACCAATTCTTATAAGTTGGTCAAATCTTCTTATAAGCATTTTCTCAATTATAAGCAGTCAAATATCCTGTTTACCAAAACCCTTTTTTTTTTTTTTTTTCTTTTTGCTTATAAACACTTTCAAAATAAACAGCAATTTGCTTTATTTTTGGAAAAAAAATTTCAACATAATCATATTATTCATATTTAACTCTATCAAATTTGTTTTTTCTTTTATCATTCACCAACAAATTAACTCCTACCATCGTTATATGTTATTTATCAGACAGATCAGGTAAATAGTTCTATTGCGTATCAACCAATTTCGCTAAATAGTTCACAACATAACTTATACTCTATAAGCAAATTATAAGCACCCCCTAAATGAAGTTTTGGAAAAAAGAAAAACAAAAACAAAAAGATGATGTTGTAGTTCTCCCAACTTTTTGCTCTTACTGTTTTCCTCTTGCATGTATAATGCTTTCTAATCTAAGAAAGCCAAACTATAATGCAGCAACCAGTTGACTCAATAGCATGATTTGGATTCATAATTCGCAGATGCTAATGATACCTATGCTTAAATTTTCTTGTAGTACAAAGAAAGATATTCTCTTATTTTATTTATCATTACATATCTCAATCTTTATTTAGCAATCATCTTCTTAGAACAACTTTTTAACATTTGGCAAATCTGGTTTACCATATTGCAGATGATTGATGACAAACAACACAAGAGCACGGGTTAAGATGCGAATTCTGTTTTATGATATCCCAAATTTTTGATGGCAAAGAACATAAAAACGTTGGTTGGGAAATGTTAACTATGCAGATCTAAATCTACTGCAGATTTTTTGTTTGTATTGATGATTCTAAAGGTGAGTGGTTGGTAAGAATTTTCAGAATCCTGACTCGTATGCTTTGCTGTACAGTTGTTTTTCCTCTTTAAGGTGAAATATTTCTGTTCTTGAGTAGACAAGAATTTTTCCCAGCTAGAGAAGGAAAAAAAAATGTCTTCATCATGTTCTTTTTATTAGAATTGAAGGAAAATACAGAACAAGTCGAATGGAAAGTAATCTGGGTTTAAAGATACAATTTTTTCTCTTGATTTTGTGTTCATGTTGGCCTAATTCTCTTTTCCTGATAATTGCAGGATTTTTATTGCTAAGGCTTGATTGCAACAACTATTTAAAACTACACATAATTATGTATGGATTTGTCATTTATATTAACAATTATAAGCTGATTAAGGTAATGCTCTTTAAAGTGGGGCTTTTCTTTTTTTCTTTTTATCAAATTTTTTTTTTAAATATACCTGAAATCACTTTTAATTTGGATCTATTTAAGCTAGATACTATATTGTTAGAATAATTATGTCAGAATTAAATGTTTTAATAACTGTGCTGGTTAAATTTTATAAAATGTTTAATTAAAATGTTAAAAGTTGTTTAAAACTTTATTGTCAAATATCGCAATAAAGTAAACTTCACACAATCAAAAAAATTAGGAAAAATGATGATTCCAAATTGAATTTAATGCAAAAATTTTCAAGTGATTAATTGAAAACAAACATTTAATGTATATGAAAGTGACGTATATTTTAATTTAACCAATCTATCTTTAATTTATCCAATTTCTTGATCTTATATTAATTACTATTATTATCAATATCAAAGCAATTAATTTTTTTTTTTAAAAAAATGAATGATTTAGTGAAAACAAAATCCTAGTCCAAAAAACATCATTTTCCCAACAGAAATTCAGTTTATATTGTTATTTAAATAGAGAGCATCAATCATTTTTTATGTTCTTTAAGAACAAGAAAGCGTAGTTTGGTCCTCCATTGCCAACACCTCTCAAAGGATTTTTAGTGGAAAGTTATTGCTTGTATTGCACTCTCACCTCTTCTTCTGGTTTGGTATATATAATAGAGTCCAAACCAAGATAGCCCCTTTTTTTATATAATTTTTTTTAAATACAGAAAAAATATATATTAATATATTTAATGCTTATATTCTATAAGAGAAGAGCCCACTGTAGAGAACTTAAATAAAAAGACAAATGTACATTTAATTAAATATAGTATTTGTGGTATAGTTTAGGGTACACATAGCAGTTCCACCTAATTTGGATTATTTATTGCATGTCTAAATTTAAAAATACATAATATATTTCTGTTATTAATTAGGTTAAACTTCATTTTTAAACCTATTCTAGAATTTTATTTTTTATTTTTTTTAAAATTACACGTCCAAACATACCCATCACTTCTAACTCAAAACAAAATTAAATAAAATGAAAAAAAAAATTACTAATATAAATAAGATATAAGAAATTTCATTAAAAACCATTTCTAACTCAAAAAAATTGTTAATACAAATTGATTTATATGTGTAATTTATGATAGAATTTGAATTTTTAACATATGAAACCTATTGAATATGATTTGAATATTATTCTTAAAAAAAAAAAGAGGAATATAATTTGAATATAATGAAGTTTATTTAAAATTTTAATTTCGAACGTAAAATATAATAAAATCTAAAAATTGAATGAATAAATAAACATAATAATATGAATATTGCTTTTTCTTTCACTCTCTCTACCAAACAAAAACTCCATTTGTATACAATTGACTTGGTGTACGTGAAATTATATTAACTTGGTTACAAAGCCAACAGCTCCATTTCCCACCAATATAACAAACTAACCCCATTTCCCAAAATTCTAGCTAGCTCTTTCTCTTCTTCTTCTTTCCTCCTCCATTTTTATTTTTCTTTCCAGTCCATTTTCATCATAATAAATTTCATTAATTTAATTTCTGTTTGTTAATGAAGAAAAAATGAGAGATAGAATGGAAAGACTTGTTCTTCTTCCTTTCTCTATTGGGTGTGTCTCAGAATCAAGTGTAGCTGTTGGTGTTCATCATCCTAGAAGAACTTCTAATAAGCCACATCAAAATAATAATAATGATCATCATCATGCTAACCCTTCTACAATAAGTCTCTTTCTCTTCTTTATTTTGGTTTTTGATTTTTGATATTTTTGTTTTGGGTTGATTTTTGTGTTTATTTTTTGAAAATATTGTTTTCAGGAACTAAAGAAGAAGATGAAGAAAGCTTGTCTAGTACAGATGAAAGCATGAAGAATGGTATGGCTAATTCAAAGCCTAATATTTCTGATCGGTTTCAAAGGATAGTCAAAGGTTTGAAGACCTTCTCTCAATTATTTGGTAAGATACTTATATTTAATTCATATAATAAAATTAAATTAATACATAATATCAATGATTTAGCTCATAAATAAGTAGTATTATGAGGAAGTTGTTTACAAACTAATATTTCTTGGATTTATAAAATGTTTGTTGCAATAGAGTGATTGGGATTTTTTCTTTTTCTTTTTTTATGCATATATTAGAGATTTTTTAACATAATAACAGTGACAGAGTCAAATTTTTTTCAATATAGAGTGGAATAAAATTTCAAGAAACTATTTTTTTAGGGTAAAAATTTCAAGAATCTATAGACTTAACAAAATATTTTGAGGTGTAGAGTCAAAAAATGGGGCAAAGGGTCATTATCCTCGAGTTCGAATTCCAAATAAAAAATATATATATTATGTCAAGAGACTTGATCTTTATAATAAATCAGTAGTTACAGAAATTTAAAAAAAAAAAAAATTATTCAGATTCATTTATGACATATTTAATAATTTATTATCATGTTCATTAATATTATAAGAAATTAGTTAACCTAATATATTTGTTGAACCAATTGAATTGGCAGTTTATGAAGAAGAAATAGAAGAAATGGAAATGGAAATAGGGCTCCCAACAGATGTGAAGCATGTGACACATATAGGATGGGATGATTGCGCAGCAAGTAATAATAATAATAATAATAATAATAATAATAATCAAATTCAAGGTTGGGATAATTTGATTTCACCTGAAAATTTGCTTTCTCTTCAACCTTCTTCTTTAACCCAATTTCAGCTTTCTATGGCACCAACAAAACCAGACACTTCTCCTCTTATTGTTAAGCCTTCATCTGCTTAATAATAATAATAATAATAATTAATTGGTGCTATTATTGCATTATAATATACTAGTATTTAAACTCCCAAAAAAAAAAAAAAAACAATTTGTATGTTTTTTCATTTTGTTATTCTCTTGTACTTGTAATTGTATTGCATATAAATATATGTGTGTGAAGCTTTTTTTTTTTTTTTTTTTTGGTGGAGATTGGTAATTATTGTTAAGTTTAATTATTTGGACATTTGATATTATTTTATAATTATTGCACATTAATTTCCACCAATGTCTTCACAATTATTGTCTTCAATTAATTAATCAATATTCTCCATTCTGCAATCCTTGCCTGCTTTAATTCTTGTATTTATATGTAATCTATTGATTAAGAACAAAGAATGTATAACTCAAATACTTAAAATGGTGCATCTTCTCATATGTGGATTGGGGACCTTAAAAATGCATGAGTAGTAAGGTTGGCGATTCTCGTGCCTGCCTGAAGCTCTTAAGGTTGCTATTAGGGTGTTTTTCACAATTCTAATAAGCTCTTTTTTCATACTGCACTACCCAAATGGTGAATTGACAATCCAAACCACACCTTGGAGAACCTACCCTTGCATCTTGTCGATATTGAGTCATAGTAATCAAAGTCTTCCTGCCAAATGCATATATTGTGCAATTTGATACGCAAAATTGTTGCCATGCTAGGATGTTTGGGACTTTCAAACCAAGATAACCCCTGACATGAGGTCCTAACACCCTAAGAATATGCATCTAGTGAGATCAATCGATCTACTCCTACTATAGGCTTTTGGCGATTCTTATCAAGCCTATTTCAAGACTCGTACAACCTAAATAGTGAACCGGCAACCAAACTGCTAGCTCTATGTCTCGTCGAGGTCTCAATATGGTAATTTATCCTTCTCACCAAACTCATATGTTGTGCAATTCAATGCACAAAATTCATGCCACTCCGTGACACGGTGGCCACGAGTAGGGAGTGTTTCGATTTTCTATTCACCTATCCATCCCCTTACAAAGCTTTTTAGGCCTAATATGTCGTCATGAGACTTTGACAAAGTGCAGGTAGCAAAGTTATCCAATCTTGTGTTAAGAGATTTTGGGATCGTTATGCACAACAACTCAGAATGTG
Organism: Croton setiger; assembly: GCA_948099555.1. Lineage (NCBI taxonomy): Eukaryota > Viridiplantae > Streptophyta > Magnoliopsida > Malpighiales > Euphorbiaceae > Croton > Croton setiger. The sequence goes on from CANUEY010623217.1 coordinate 28,132, forward strand.
GTTTAAAATGTCTTTTTTCATATATATATATATATATATATATATATA
>CANUEY010623413.1:0-32938 GCA_948099555.1 Croton setiger
TAATAATAATAATAATAATAATAATAATAATATTATTATTATTATTATTATTATTATTATTATTATTATTATTATTATTATTATTATTATTATTATTATTATTATTATTATTATTATTATTATTATTATTATTATTATTTAAACTGGTGGATAGTAATAAATTAAGAGAATATTTAATGTGTATTGCAACTGATATATGCATTAGAATGTATAAATAATTTTATAGTTAAACGTTCATTTATAGATGTTAACTTAAAGAAAAAAAAATTATTTGTAATGTAACATCTGCTATTTCCTTTTTTTTCTTTATCGGACTTACAATTTAGCAAATAATCAATTATATAATAATTTTAAGATACACATAGACTCTCCAAAAATAAGAAATCTACTAAGTAATATCCACTAATACGTAAGTTTAATTATTAAATTGACGTTAACATTATAAAAAGATTTATTTTTTTCAAATTCTTTTCATTTTTCTGATATGGCGATCAAATGAAAACAATTAGAAATGCTCTAATAGTTAAAAGGATAAAAAAAATTAAAGTTTATTTATTTTAAAGCACTAAACTTTAGAGACTCAAAAACTACCCATCCAACCACCGACCTCCTTTACAAGCATTACCTATCAGAAAAATGGTGTTTAGTGTTTTAAATATAGTCAAAATTATAATTACTCCTGCAATGATTATTGATGAACAAGACCATAGATTGACTACATAGAGTCTATTTAGTTCGGTATTTTACGCTTAGAATTTTAAATTCACAAATAATAAATTATAAGTATAATTAAAAAATAAGTTTTCGTATTCATAGATAACAACTTATGAACTGGTAGATGGTAACTAACCTGAACAACTAAGTCAAATTAAGTAGGGGATTGTTATGGAAATGTCCATATTTTCTTATCAATTTTTCAGTAAGGAAATTGCAATAATTGGAAAAGAAGAAAAGGGCAATATTAATTCAAAAAGCATTATTGTTCATTAAAAAAACAGAAATTGTGAAGAAGATGACTAGCAACAGTTTGAAAACTCTTATCGATGTAGTTGTATCTTTGCCAACTACAGCTGATCAGCGAATGAAAGGTATCGCTGGATAACTTTCACATTGATAAGTCTTCCAATACCCTCAAAATCAACATACAGTGGTTGAAAACCAATGAAATTGTGAACCATAGCTTTATCAAAAAATGTGATGTCAAATTGCACACGCTAGAAAATTTCGGTTAGGAATCCTTCAATTTGCAGTGAAGCTTTACTGGAGAAGGAGTTATTGGTTGTATCGATTTCTAACGGAAAACACTTGTTTTCATCGTGATTGAGATTGGCTAGTATGTATCTAAGATGATTTTAATTTGTTAATTTCGTGTCTAATAGCCATAATCTTCAATTAGTCTCATAATTATCATATTTAAAATAAAAATGCTAAACTTAAAATATAATCATAGTCCACCAAAGTTACACATTTTATTCAGTAGCATAGCATGTACTAAAAAATAGAAATAAAAATTCACCAAATAAAGTGAACTCACATTAATCATTACACACAAATTCCAGCTAATCTCCCATTGCTCTCTCTTTCTTACTTTGCCCTAATAATCTGATCCCTTATTCTCTTTCTTATAATCCCCCCTTTCCTTTCTCCTTCCTCCGCTCTTCCTCCAATTCCCCTTTCTCTCTCTCTCCTCCCCAAACCTTAGAGAGGGACTTTTATTTGTATTCATATGAACAATAATAATTAACTTTTCAAAAATAAAAATAAAAAGTCCAAATCCAAAGAAAAGAGCCACCCTCAGAGCTCCACTTCTCCAGCCTCCAAACCCTAATTCTCCTCCACCACCACCACCGCCATGGATGAGTCAACTCAGCAACTCCAACAAGCTCAACTCGCCGCCATACTCGGTCAAGACCCTGCGCCTTTTGAGACACTAATATCCTCTCTTATGTCCTCTTCCAACGAGCAGCGATCGCAGGCGGAGCTTGCTTTTAATCTCTGTAAGCAGACCGATCCCGATTCTCTTTCTCTAAAACTCGCTCACCTCCTTCAATTCTCTCCTCACCTAGAAGGCCGTGCTATGTCCGCTGTTCTTCTCCGTAAGCTTCTTACTCGTGATGACGCTTATCTGTGGCCTCGTCTTACTGTTAACACTCAGTCTTCTCTCAAATCGATTCTATTGACTTGTATCCAGCATGAGCAGACTAAATCGATTGTTAAGAAGCTTTGCGACACCGTTTCGGAACTTGCCTCTGGAATTTTGCCTGAGAATGGCTGGCCCGAGCTATTGCCATTTATGTTTCGGTGTGTATCTTCTGATTCGGCCAAATTGCAGGAATCTGCGTTCCTGATTTTCGCTCAGTTGTCGCAATATATAGGTGAGACTTTAATTCCGTTTATAAAGGAGTTGCACACAGTGTTTTTACAGACTTTGGGATCGTCACCAAGTTTTGATGTGAAGATAGCTGCCTTGAATGCTGTGATCAATTTTATTCAGTGTCTGAATAGCTCGTCTGATCGGGATAGGTTTCAGGATTTGTTACCAGCAATGATGAGGACATTGACTGAAGCTTTGAATAATGGAAATGAGGCTACTGCGCAGGAGGCCTTGGAGCTTCTTATTGAGTTGGCTGGTACAGAACCTAGGTTTCTGCGGCGGCAATTGGTTGATGTGGTCGGTTCAATGTTACAGATTGCTGAAGCTGAGAGTTTGGAAGAAGGGACTCGGCACTTGGCTATTGAGTTTGTTATTACTCTAGCTGAGGCAAGGGAGAGAGCTCCTGGGATGATGAGGAAGTTGCCGCAATTCATCAGCAGGTTGTTTGCTATATTGATGAGAATGTTGCTGGATGTCGAGGATGATCCTGCATGGCATACTGCAGAGACTGAGGATGAAGATGCAGGCGAGACAAGTAATTATAGCGTTGGGCAAGAGTGTTTGGATAGGTTGGCAATATCATTGGGTGGCAACACTATTGTTCCAGTGGCGTCTGAGCAGTTGCCCACTTATTTGGCTGCTCCAGAATGGCAGAAGCACCATGCTGCTCTTATTGCACTTGCTCAAATTGCTGAGGGTTGTTCCAAGGTATATTACATTTGTTTGCTGGAATTACATTTTTGTGCATGTAGTACTTTGCTTATAATAGTTATTTTCCTATGTTGCTCAGTACTAGATTAGAATGGATGTCCCAATATTTTTAATTGCAATGTGAATGTTATTCAATTACAAATAACAACTCAACTTAACCTAGTTGCTCCTGTGTTAGGTTGCTTAGTTATATTTTACTGGTCCCAATATTTCAAGTTGCAACGTACGTTTTAGTCAATTGCAAAAAAAGAACCCAGCTGCTATAGTTCTACTAGCTTGAAAAGAATGTTAGAAAATATATCATTTAAAATATTTATCTAATCTTTACACTTCTGGTTTGTTTTTATAACAGTTTAGATTTTTTTTCCCTTGATATTTAATGCCAATGCTGCTTTATATTGTTGCAGGTGATGATAAAAAATCTAGAACAAGTAGTATCAATGGTTCTTAACTCGTTCCACGATCCCCATCCTCGTGTAAGATGGGCAGCTATCAATGCAATTGGACAGTTGTCTACGGACTTAGGTCCAGATTTGCAAAATCAGTACCATCAGAGAGTGTTGCCAGCACTAGCGGCAGCAATGGATGACTTCCAGAATCCACGGGTGCAGGTTGGTTATTGATGTTATGTTGTGTTAATCTAAGTTATGAATTCTGTACAGTCATGTAAGTTTTGTTCGTTTCATATGATGTTCTTATTCAATATCATTATGATTCATAGTCCTTTCTCATGGAGTGAATAGTTCTAGCTGTTTGATTATGATTCATAGTCCTATCATGAAGTAAATAGTTTTTGCTGTTTGATTTTGGTTTCATGTGAACTTAGTCAATGCCCAAAAAATATTCTAAGAGACTACTTAAGTTAGATGTGAATAATTCTTTTGAGCATTTTTTTCTTCTCGAGCTACATTGATTAACGCACACACTTTATTCTGTAATTTCCCACACCTGTGATCTGGTTAGTTGCCAACTGAGAGGAAACTCAAATCTAGATTTTGTGGATACATGAACCTGTTGCTTTATATATATATATTTTATCTATTGTTATGAATCAAAGGATCAATTATAGTAATTAAAGGTGTTGCAAAGGGCTCCTGGAGTGCCTGCAAAGTGAGGCACAAAAATTCTAAAAATTAAAAACACTGAGAAAGTACTTCAAAATTGAACAAGAAAAATTTCTACGTATTCTTATACGCTCTGTATTCATTAATCATCATTATTCAAAACAAGATAATCTTCAATCATCATCATCACCAATTTTTACTAAGAGCCTTGTATTAATTATCGTCACTCCTAATACTTGTGTTGTATGGATAGGGTGATGCACATAATTCTATTAAAGTCGTCTCTAAGATTTTTAATTGATACGGAACACAACAATTGAGAGCAAATGTCCACAGCTAGATTTTTTGTGGTATTGATATATTGACTTACCATTTCTTATAGCAACCAAAGGCTAAGTGTGCAAGTGGACTATGTGATACAAAAACAACACCTTAGGTAAATTGCTCATGAAAAAAATGGAAAGGTGTATCTTGTGGTGGAGCAAAGCCACATGCCTTTTACCTGGAGGTGAGTGCCTTAGTGCAGTCATCCTCCTTTGCACTGTTGAGGTGTGGGCTCTTGTGCTTTAAGTAAGGCGTATTGTGGGCTCAGTGTGTGGGAATCCCATGAGCTCAACAAGAACTTTCGGGAAAGAACTGCTTACTTTGCATGCTTTACTCCTAAAAGTCGTTCAATCTGCGTGAAAGAAGTTGCTTATATACAAGTCCACTGAATTGGATATACATACATGTGTTATAAAAGAAAGAACATAATGGCAAAACTGAGATAACATAATAGGAGATAAGTACCTAAGATATATGCAAATCTGTCCTATTCCTTTATTCTTCCATGCTTACTATTCTGAACTCGCATCCAAGCTGCTGAACTTGTTCTGTTGTTTGTCTGCAGCTGGTGCTGGGCTGTAATACAATCCATAATATATTACAATCTCTTTATTTATCTAGTTATTGGCTTCTGATGTGTTTTATCTGTTTGCATGTTGTGCTTTTTGAGTCTTTTCTTGTTGTTGGTTGTAATCTTTTCTAGTTAGTGGTGTTGATAACTTGGCAATTATTAGTGCTTCACAGTGCCACAGCTAATGAGCTGTAATCTCATTTTATAACCTATTATACTATTTGATACTCAATATTTTTATTTTAAAAATTTTGATCAAAATTTTTTGGGTTGAAGGCTTTTATTTTGAAGTTAATAGATTGTTGTTCCGGTAAGAATAGAGAAGAGTTTAGGAGCTTGAGAATTGGTTTTAATGTATATTGTACATGTATATAAAGACGGCGTATATAAGCTGATGTAACAGTTCCCCCAAAAACTAGGGATCTGATTCCTGAATGACCCATCAAAATAGAAGAAACAATTATGTATGTGTGTGTTTACTTGATAATTTTTTAGGGTAAATTCGTGTGTACATGCACACTTAGAAATTATGAATTTCTGGTTATTCTAAACATTCGTATCTTGCATTGGTATTTGATGCAAGTGTTCAACAAATGTGCTATTTATTTGAAAATTTCATGGCCATGTGTTTTTTTATTTTGTAACCATTCATCTATTGTTTTAAGTATTAATGCAATATGGAAAAAATTATGCCCCTCAGAAAGTGCTACTTGACCACATGACTTGCAAGTAAGCATACTGTATGCTCTGCATCTGGGTTACATTTCCTGGTCCAATGTGTTTGTAGTTATGATATATTTTTGTTGTTGGAATATTAGAGAACTTAATAGAACAGATTTGGCCATCACATCTGTTGTGATGTAAACTATTATGTTGCAAGTGCTCATGTTATGCTAAGTTGCTAACTGAGCTGTTTAATTTGCTCTACTAATTTGGTTGCTGCATCATCTCAACTGTATGTCTTGCTTATTCTGTCAACTGATATTCTGTAAATTCAGCATTGTTGATAATTGCATTGAATGGTGAAGACTATGCTATAGTGCTGTAGCAACAGACTATTCAATATGTTCTTCTGTTTCAGGCACATGCTGCTTCTGCGGTGCTCAACTTCAGCGAGAACTGTACTCCAGATATTTTAACTCCATACTTGGATGGAATTGTGAGCAAACTGCTTGTACTGTTACAGGTACATGGAAAAGTGTCATTAACATATGTCTAATCGTTGGCGTGGATTCCCTTTGATAAAATTATTACATCATAATATTTGATTTTGTGTATTATGTACTGCAGAATGGAAAACAAATGGTGCAAGAAGGAGCTTTGACCGCGTTGGCATCAGTTGCTGATTCTTCTCAGGTAATCTGTGAAGGCTATTTTAGCAATAGCAATAATCATAATAACCAAGTTGCTGTTATCATCATGATTGTCATTATTTGTCCTATTAGTTATCTTACTGTAACTTGTGCTGCAGGAGCACTTCCAAAAGTATTACGATGCAGTTATGCCATACCTGAAGGCTATATTAATAAATGCAACAGACAAGTCTAATCGCATGCTGCGTGCTAAATCCATGGAGTGCATTAGTCTAGTTGGCATGGCTGTTGGAAAGGAGAAGTTTAGGGATGATGCCAAACAGGTAGACAAGTTGCATTCATGAAAATGTTTTGATTAGCCACATTCCATGGAGAATATTTTTACTGAGCTACTTCACTTCAACGTATATGCATTCATTCACCAAAGACCCCTTTGTAATATACGATATGATGACCTTTCCTTGATTTCTTTCTTTTATCTATGGATTCTGATTCCACAAAGGCACAAACTGAAATATATTTCCACTCGTTTTCAGAGTAGGTGTTTTCTGGTTTTCCCCTTGACTTTTGATGTAACTTATTTGTTTTATTTTATGCTTTTGCAAGGTTATGGAAGTCCTTATGTCTTTACAAGGATCTCCAATGGAAAATGATGACCCAACAACCAGTTACATGTTACAAGTATGTTTTTCTGTTAGCCAAAAAAAAAAAAATGCACAATAGAATTTGTGATGGTTGATTTTCTCATCACTTTCTATTCTTATAATAATCACTTATAATGATATAGGCCTGGGCCAGACTTTGCAAATGTTTGGGACAAGATTTTCTTCCTTATATGGCTGTTGTAATGCCACCCCTGCTTCAGTCTGCTCAACTCAAGCCAGATGTAACCATCACATCCGCAGATTCAGACAATGAAATTGATGACTCTGATGATGAAAGGTATTCTCTATTTTCTTGAAACATACTTATGATTTGTTGTTGTACTTTGGGTTGAATGGATCAATTTCTAACAAATATTAACATTTTTGCTTTTTTTCCCCCTATAAACTGATTTGACTTCTGCTTGCTCTCTCTTCCTTTTTTTTAGTCAAAGGATTTTCCTACTGATGCAATTCTGATAGATCTATTAGTATATTTGTATTACTCTACCAGCCCTCTCACAAAGAAAACAATTCCTGTATATGCTCATACTGACATGTGTATTAAAGTCATGGAATTTGCATTTTAATATGTTTTACTGAGAGTGGTTGTCATGTCACAGTATGGAGACCATCACCCTTGGTGACAAAAGAATAGGGATCAGGACCAGTGTTCTGGAAGAAAAAGCAACTGCATGTAACATGTTATGTTGTTATGCAGATGAGCTGAAGGAAGGATTCTTTCCATGGATTGATCAGGTTTGTTTCAGTGAAACAATATTATTTCCCTTGATCTTCCAGCAGTGTAACTGATAAAAAATGGTGATCTTTCCTTTCAGGTTGCCCCTACTTTGGTGCCTCTTCTAAAATTTTATTTCCATGAAGAAGTTAGGAAAGCAGCTGTTTCAGGTATCAAATTATTTTAAATTTGTTTCCCTTCATGCCGTCAATTGGACAGCATAATTCTGATGCAAGGTGCCGGATCTTATCCTAGCCATGCCGGAGCTACTGCGTTCTGCAAAATTAGCTGTAGAGAAGGGGCTAGCTCAAGGACGCAATGAGTCTTATGTAAAGCAGTTGTCTGACTATATTATTCCAGCTTTGGTGGAAGCATTACATAAGGTCATTGTAATTTCTATTTGTCCTGTGCTGGCATGATAATAAATTTGACTTCGTTACTGATCTTTTTGCATTTCCATTTTGCTTGCAGGAACCTGATACTGAGATCTGTGCCAATATGCTGGATGCATTGAATGAGTGCTTACAGGTTTGTTACATTATTTACTGAAATTAAATGTATAATTTCCTTTGGGTTCATGTACTACATTAGTTAAAACACCAGGCATCATTGGTTTTTGAAGTAACTTTTTAAATTTCCAACGAAGTGAATTTTTTTACAGTTATAGGAAGTTTGAGAAATTTTATTCAGGAATCATTTGATAATCAGAATTAGACGTATTTTGAAATTTCTGAATTTATATGACTAGCTTCTCTTTTTCCCTTCAGATATCTGGAACACTTGTTGATGAGGGTCAGGTGCGATCAATTGTTGATGAGATAAAACAGGTTATCACTGCTAGTTCTAGTAGGAAAAGGGAGAGAGCAGAGAGAGCCAAAGCTGAAGACTTTGACGCAGAGGAGAGTGAATTGATTAAAGAGGAAAATGAGCAAGAGGAGGAAGTTTTTGACCAAGTTAGTATATACAGACCACTTTTGAAGCAGTTAATCTCTTTATAGTCTATTGTACTCCTTTTGTCTTGACTTGATTCATGCTTCTGTTTTCAGGTGGGTGAAATCATGGGAACTTTAATTAAAACATTCAAAGCCTCTTTCTTGCCTTTTTTTGATGAGTTATCAACCTATCTAACTCCTATGTGGGTAAGTTTCAAGATACCTCTTTCGTTTTCTTTTTGTGCTTAGTTATATGTACCTTTCTGGTGTAAAAATGGACTTCCAATATCATTATTTATTATGTTGTGGTAAACAAAAATGCTACCAATAACATCAATGGGCCAAATGTTTTGGCTTGTGTCCTTTTTATGGTTTTCAAATTTTTCTTGAACAATATCCTTACCTGTTGCTGTGTTGAAACTAACCTGTTGTGCTGAATCCATAACACGCTCAATGGGGATCCTCTAATATATCTTTTTCAAACTAGAGTTACTAGACTGTATGCTTCTTGACTCGTGTACCTCCTGGCAGCCGAATCTGTTGGATGTTTATTCTGGACGGCATCCTCATTATCTAATTCTCATATGTTCTTTTATTAGCAATCACAGAGTGCAAGATTATTGCTGGGTGGGAAGCATAATTCAAAATTTCCTTTAATGTGATAGTTTTGTACTTACGACAATCTTCTATGAATTTTTACTTAAAGTTCATGGGTTTATGGGAGATACACCTCTTACATTCTAATTCGTTGACCTATGTGGCACTCCAGTGTTGTTTTTTTAAAATTGCATTCTGAGTTACTAGCTTGACATCTTTCATAATTTAGGGCAAGGATAAGACAGCTGAAGAAAGGAGGATTGCAATTTGCATTTTTGATGATGTAGCAGAGCAATGCCGAGAGGCAGCTCTTAAGTAAGTTCTCTCTCTCTCTCTCTCTCTCTCTTAATAAATACTGATTGCTAGAATTAGCATAATTTATTGTTGATTGATTCTGGTTTGTATAGGTACTATGATACGTTTCTACCATTCCTTCTAGAGGCATGCAATGATGAGAATCCTGATGTCCGACAGGTCTGTAATGAAGATACAACCAATTATCTGATTTAGGTTGTTGATGTTCTCATGAACTCTTGTATTATTTTTCAGGCAGCTGTATATGGACTTGGAGTTTGTGCAGAGTTTGGTGGGTCTGTGATCAAACCTCTTGTTGGCGGTAACTTTCTGCACTCTAGAAGTTGATTTTCTTATCAATTTTTTTAATGGAAGTTGATTTATTTTTTTCCTCCTTTTATGGGGTTAAATGGCTTTTTTAGAGGCTCTGTCAAGACTAAATGTTGTGATACGGCATCCTAATGCTAAGCTACCTGAAAATGTAATGGCATATGATAATGCTGTCTCCGCTTTGGGGAAAATTTGCCAGTTTCATCGAGAAAGTATTGATTCATCTCAGGTATTAAAATATTCTTTTTTGAGTTTTTCATGTAGCAAATTAGATACATTAATATATTATTAGTGGATATCCAAGGATTATGGGACATAAACATGTAAAATAAAGAACAGGTTCAACCATTAGTAGAAGGTTATGACAGTAGCAACTATTCATGGACCTCCATAATGGTTTATGCCACTTTTATTCCGTGATTATCTTTTGGGTTACATCATCCATATCCATCATATTCATTCATGCAATTGTGATTGCAGCAAATTGGATGGCAAATGCAACATGAGTCAATACAGTTTTGACAATGTTCTTTGGAACAGTTGCCGGTCAATCATTTATTTTTGTCCCAACTCAACTAAATGCGGGTATTCCTTTCCCCATTTAAGCAGTTCAGGAAGAGCCTGATGCTGTAATAATTTTACTTATGCATGATCTCATCTATGTTATCAACCAAGGATTGTCACTTTGAGGTGTTATATATCCATGCCTTATCTAGTCTTTGTAATTTCTGTTTGCCCCACTAGACGGTTGTAGCCTCAGTGTGCTTCAACATCCATTTTCTAATTGTAAATTCACCCTGAGACTTGAGTCAGGGAGCAGATGAAATATCTTTTATCATTGCTGATTTTCCTCATCTCTGCCCTTGAAAAAAATTGGCTAAATTGGAAAGAAGTGTGTTCCCTATTAAATGGGGCTGAAGATGAGAATTTTTCGTTGATTGGGGTGAAGAAATATTTTGCATATTTGAAAAAAAATTCAGTGGTTAATGATTCGTACCAGGAGTTTGTAGGATTTGTCATTAATCTGCTTTGTCATTTTCAGTGACTTATGCAATTTGCAATTCTTAACTGCCTCTATTTTGGCAGGTTATACCAGCATGGTTAAACTGTTTGCCGATAACTGGTGATTTGATTGAAGCAAAAGTTGTTCATGAACAGCTTTGCTTGATGGTGGAGAGGTAAAAGCCGTACATTTTCTGTGATATTTCCCCCAATTCTTTTCGGTTCGCTTATTCTTGTTTATGCTTCCTTCTGCAGGTCAGACAGTGAACTTCTGGGACCCAATAATCAATATCTTCCTAAAATTGTTTCTGTATTTGCTGAGGTTAGTTGATCATTTAGGAGTATATCAATATCCTGTGTTTGAAAAAATTGCAAAATAGTTTTAATTATATGATTTGATGCGGTGAACTTCAAATATCTGAAATATCAATATGGAATTTGTAAAACCTGCATAAAACTGTGTTATTGAGAGTTACTTTTATCATAGGTTCTATGTGGTAAAGATCTGGCAACAGAACAAACAGCGGGTCGAATGGTTAACTTGTTGAGGCACCTTCAGCAGACATTACCACCGGCAACATTGGCTTCAACATGGTCTTTGTTGCACCCACAGCAACAAATGGCATTGCAATCCATCCTTTCATCTTAGTAAAGCCTGGCTCCGTAACGAGTATGCATGTGTGAAAGAATATTTATTACCCATTCTTTTTCCATAAAGATGGTTGGTCCCATCATTTGTTTTGCACGATGTTTCTGCGGCAGCGACACCGGTGCATCAGTTGGATTGAGTGTGAAAGCCAATCATTGCGATTGAAGTGAATTCGTCCTTTTTTTGTAGAATGTGTATATTATTTATTAAAGGAAAAAAAATTATAGCTCAAATCGAGTAATGGGTCTGGGGGGAAAAAAGAAAATTTAGGCATTGTGGGCTGGGTTGGTTGTAGTTATTATTTTATTCAGTTTTTTCTTTTTTTGGTTGGCGCATGAGTTTGAGAGTTGTCAGTCGTGAGGCAATTCTTGTCGCATTTTTGGTCGTTCTGTGTTCATTTTCATACTAGTTTCCAGATTGTGATCATCATGTATGGATTGGAATTTTGAATTTTGGAATGTGATTCTTTCATTGTAGTTGCTACTTGACTCTTCTTGCACTTCAAATTTATTTATTTTATTTTCATTGGTTTGGTAAACAGTAATGCAGTATAATAATAATTACATTATATAAAATTTTTTTTTTCGTCGGGGCCAGTCTCTTGAATTGGTTCATATGTATAAGGGCTAATTTAGTAAATAGCAGTTTTTTAATTTTTAGATAAAGTAAATAGCAGGATTTGTTTTTAAAAATATTTATATATTATAAATACGGATAAATATTTAAAAATTTATATGTAAAAATTATTCTATATAATGTTTTTACATACGGATAAGTATTAATAAAATTTATATATCGATTTAAAAATCAAATAAAATTTATATATCGATTTAAAAATCAAATTATATTATGTAAAAATTAATTAACATATCTATGTCAAAATCAATTTACAAATGTCTATGTACATATTTTCTATTGATTGTGTAATTGCTAACTTTAACCAGAAAAGATAGCAAAATCATGAAGTGTGTTATCAGACTTGATTTAGAAACCTGAAGCTCTAGCAATGGCTTGAAGATCCCAGCGCCGATGGAAATGTATGTGAAAATGGAAGGAAACACAGCCTTACGATCGAAAACATCAACAGAGGTGGCCTTACCATCGCGAACGGGGACCGACAGAGAAGGAAAATGTCGGACGGAGATGATGAATCAACTCGTCTCCTTCCCGTCGCAATCCGGTGACCGACGAAGTAGTTCAAGGTTGTTGCGGAACACCATCAGTTGTCAGTATCCAACTAGTTTCAGGTTCTGGTTGCCGGACAAGAACGGAAGTGACGGTGGAAAAAGGAAAGAAGAGGGCGGAAAAAGGCAAGGAGAGGAGGAAGGAGAGAATGAATATTGTTGATTTCTTATTAGAGGTGACGACAGAGAAAAGAAAAGAAAAGAATGGGATGGAAGAGTGATAGTTTAGGGTTAAGGGTATAATAGGAAATGCAAATAAAAAATGCTATTTGCTTAATTAATGAAACAATTTGACATTTAGTTAAAAACAAAACATGAAATCCTGCGATTTATTTAACTTTCTCAATGTATTATTTATGCAACTTGTTTTATTTTTTTTTTTCCTAACTTTTCCTGGGGAAATAATTATGCTGTATTTTGAAAATTAAATAAAAAGCAACTCCTTTGCTTGTCTTTGCATTATATATAACAAAAAAAGTAATTGCTTGTATCTTGGAAATTAATGAGATAATTTTTATTTTGTTTTGACAATCATTAATGATATGAAGAATTGGTGGGGAATTCAAATCTAGTATTTAGCTTTCTTTTTTACTTTTAATTTTTATTTAGACAGTAGTATAAAAATATATACCCTTATATTTAAACAATGGTTAATTTTCAAAAAACTCAATTAATTACAATAGAAATTGGTTTGTTTGATAATGCGAAAAGAGATTCTGATATGAGATCCCAATTGGTAGAAGTTTGAAGGAAAAGACTCCAAGTGTCTTTATTCCCTTCGTGCTTTCCATGATTTTTATTTATTCCTTTTGTATTTTCGTTGACCAATACGACAACTCATACTTACTCACAACTTTTGACTCTTCTTTCTCTTTCTATCTCTACAAAATGGCTGGCATGTCTTGTTCCCACATTTTCTCTATATTTTCCTTTTTTATTTTATTAAAAATAATTGACAATTTGTAACAAATGGGAAAATAAAGTATATATAAATGAAAAAAATCTTTATCCACATATCACTGATTTACTAAAATAATAACAATTTTTTCTATTTTTATATTTGAAAATTACTTTATGGACAAAACAATTTATTTTTAAAATTAGTATATGTATATTTTTCCTATATTTATTTTATGAAAATTTTAGTTATAGTGCTGGTGAGAATATGTATAGCTAACTAAACCAATTACGGTTGACCATAAATTCATTAAAAAATAAATAAGTAAAACAATCCTGAGTGGCTCAAACAAAAAAGGACAAATTCAAACCAACATGGAGACAAGAAACACAAGACGAGGCATCCCACTAACCTTAATTTACACTACTTTCTTCATTCCCCACTATATATACTTTTCTTTCTTTTCTCATTTCTCTTCAATCCCTTTTCCATATACCAAAATCAAACAAAATGGTTAACCAAACCCAATCAAATCAACCCACCAAATTCAAAGAAAGAAGCATTAAACCTAAACCCAAAACCAAAACCAAATTTGTTGGGGTTAGACAAAGGCCTTCTGGTAAATGGGTAGCAGAAATCAAAGACACTACACAAAAGATCAGAATGTGGCTTGGTACTTTTGATACAGCAGAAGAAGCTGCTCGTGCTTACGACGAAGCTGCTTGCTTGCTTCGCGGTTCAAACACTCGAACCAATTTCACTAATCATATTTCTACTAATTCCACTATTTCTATCAAGATTAGAAATTTACTCATTCAAAAAAAGTTGAAACAAAACTGTCCTGAAAATGCATTTACTAGTTTGGAAAAAGCCACTATCAAAGCAACTACTATAACTAGCGACAGCAGCAACAACAACAAGCACGATAAGTTTGTAGTGAATAAAAATAGCAGTGACTATAGTAGTAGTTTCAACTTTGGTGTTCAACAAGAAAAATTGCAGATCTATGATGATGCGTATAGACCAGACCTGAGTAGCTGCAGTACGAAGCTCCAACTACCCAGTTCTTCGCAATTTTACTATTCTTCTTGGCCATCGGCAATTGGGTTCGATCAGATTCAGGTAATGGAAGAAAGGGTAGAGCTAAATAATCCAAATCAGGGGTTAGAAGAACTAACTGAATTTGAGCAAATGAAGGTAGAAAGACAAATATCAGCATCATTATATGCAATGAGCGGAGTGAATGAGTATTTGCAGAATACTAATTACGATCCAAATGATGCTTTTTGGGAGCTTCATAATATCAGTCACTTGTTCTGTCATACTACTTGATTATGATTTTGTTTTGCAATATCTTCACATTCAATATTCTGGATCAGAACTACACATTTTGCATTGTTTTTCTTATGCTAATTCATCATATAAAGTACTTGTTTACTAAGAAAAAAATGTTGATGTTTTTATGCGACCCTAGAAAGCGAAAAAAAAGAGGTCCATTTTTTTGCTATAAAAATGTTGATTTTCAAAAAAAGAATACAGATAAATATGTGTTGTATACATAATAAATTGAAAAATTTAGCATAAAAGTATAAATATTTTTTCCCTTATTTTACATATGCTTTTCATTTCAATAAAAGATAAGAAAAAGTCTAAATAAGAGAGTAGGTGCTAGCCAAGTGCCTCTAAAGTCCGGTTTCACACTCATCTCCCCTTCTACTATGTACCTAAGTGAATAAAAAAAAAAATATTCAAGTTAAACATAATGTAAGAAAACTTATTAAAAAAAATGAAAAAATAAATAAATGAATATTAAATTTATTTTTAAAAGCATTCGTTAAAACATGTTGTCAAAAAATAGTAATCATATCCATCAAGCTATATATCAAATTGAAGATGGATGAGAGAGGAGTCGGTTGGTGATATCAGATGGATGAGAGAGGAGTCGGTTGGTGATATCAAAATCTACTACTAACTACAAGGTCGCCGTTGGCGGTGGATTAAAGATAACCGCGGTTATATATGTTAAAGAATCTCATGTTTTAAGGTTTTTCCCCTTTTTCTATTTTTTTCCATTTTTTTTAAATTTTTATTTAAGAAAAACTTAAAATTGAATAAAAATAAAAAAATATAAGAGTGATTGCATAAAAAATCTGCAATTTAATAAATTTTAACAAACTTCATGGCATTTGTTACACTCCAAACTTAAAAACTTACAATTTACAAACCTTTCTCAATTTTTAAGCGAATGATATAAATACATATGTAGTCATATCATTTTTGTTTAGCCCTAAACAATTTCTCCCAAAATAAAACTCTTATTTTTCATTTTAAAAAATAATAAAAAAAAATATTATTTTTTATCAATTATAATCTGTTTGATATTTATACTCTTTATTAGATAATTGGTTTACAATTTAAAATATTTTTATATTATAATTATCTTTGTTATGTTAGAAATATAGAATAGAAAAATGAAAATTTGTCTTTAAAACAACATTATTTTTGTGGGACAATTTTTTTTTGTTTAAAAAAAATAAATCTGACTCGTATCTTAGGACGGGGGAGTAATTTAGTACCGAATATAAGGAGAACGTTCTTCCTGTATTAAACGCTACTAATAGCACAATATACCTATATTATACTACTGAGGATAGTCTTGAATACAGGTACATATTAAACCATTATCTGCAAATTATCCAGATACCATCGTTTCAATACAATGTCACAACCCAGAAATCTGCTCATATCATTTGCCAGACAGAAAGAAAGATGCACCTCACAAAGAATACAACACATTGCAGTCTGAAAGATATCATAATAATCCTCAGAAAAGTGACGGATTAAACTTAGTTCATCACATAAACAATTTTGACAATTTCATGGCTACCATAGTACCACTACATACCAGAAACAAAATAGAATTGAACTAAACAGAATAATAGCAGCAAATCCACAACAATTCTGGCCAAAAGTTACTGATAATCTTCTCCTTCCTCTTAATCATCTCCACTTAAAGTTACTCTAATAATCTTCTCCTTCCTCTTCGTCATCTCCACCTTCTGCACCGACTTCTTCGTAATCTTTCTCGAGAGCAGCGAGATCTTCACGGGCTTCTGAGAACTCACCTTCTTCCATGCCTTCACCGACATACCAGTGAACAAATGCTCTCTTGGCATACATGAGATCGAATTTGTGGTCGATACGAGAGAACACCTCGGCCACAGCTGTGTTGTTGCTAATCATGCATACAGCTCGCTGTACCCTGGCGAGATCACCCCCTGGAACTACAGCTGGAGGCTGATAGTTGATACCACATTTGAAGCCAGTTGGACACCTGGGAGAGGTTCAAGCAAAACAAACAAAAGATCAAAATTTGTTGAAGGCAACAAGTTCCAAACTGTCACATAATTAATACCAAAAAAACCTAATCTGTTACAAAAATAAAAAATGGTTTCTTTTGTTAATGTGATGCGTGCTTGCTTACCAGTCAACAAACTGAATGGTCCTTTTGGTTTTTATTGTAGCAACGGCTGCATTGACATCCTTGGGAACAACATCTCCTCGGTACATCAAACAGCAGGCCATATACTTCCCGTGCCTAGGATCACACTTAGCCATCATGTTTGAAGGCTCAAAAACAGCATTTGTGATCTCGGGAACTGACAACTGCTCATGATATGCCTTTTCAGCCGAGATGACTGGAGCATATGAAGAAAGCATGAAATGGATACGAGGATATGGCACAAGGTTAGTCTGGAACTCTGTAATATCCACATTAATGGCTCCATCAAACCTAAGAGAAGTTGTCAAAGATGATATAATTTGAGATATCAACCGATTCAAATTGGTGTAAGTCGGTCTCTCAATGTCTAATGATTTTCGGCAAATGTCATATATGGCTTCATTGTCTAGAAGCACAGCAACATCTGTGTGCTCAAGAAGGGAATGAGTAGAGAGCACACTGTTATAAGGTTCCACAACAGCAGTTGAGACCTACAAACAAACAATTAGCTGTAAGCATTATCACTAGATCAAGCCTGCATTGGCATTTCACATAAATAAGAAGAAATAAATTTTGGATTAAGGGGAACCTAAATATAATTATTTTATTTTTCAATATTGACATACCTGAGGAGAAGGATAAATGGTGAACCCAAGTTTCGATTTCTTTCCATAATCAACCGATAAACGTTCTAGCAACAAAGAACCGAGACCAGAACCAGTTCCACCACCGACAGCATTAAACACCAGAAACCCTTGTAAGCCAGTGCAGTTGTCAGCCAATTTCCTCACCCGGTCAAGGCAGAGATCCACAATTTCCTTCCCAACTGAATGCCAGAAAAATATAGGTTAATTCAACAATGCTGCTAGCAAGGAAGGATGAATGAATTGTACTAGAGATCTGAACCAAAAATCCCTCACCTGTGTAATGACCTCTAGCAAAGTTATTGGCAGCATCTTCTTTACCAGAAATAAGTTGCTCAGGATGGAAAAGTTGCCTGTAAGGTCCAGTCCTGACTTCATCAATGACTGTCGGCTCCAAATCAACAAAAACAGCTCTCGGCACATGCTTGCCAGATCCTGTTTCACTGAAGAAGGTATTGAAAGCATCATGTGCAACTCCCACTGAAGTGTCACTGCAAAAGACATAAAAACTCATCAGCATCTAACTTGGGATCTTCAAGAAACAAAACAAACAGGCAACAATAAGATTTGGATCCAAAAGACCCACCATATGAGCAAATCATAAAGTAGAAGGATTTATATGAATCAACCAAAATTATAGCCCAAGAATCACAAAAAGAGAGAATGATAATAACAAACCTAAAAACTTTGCTTGATCTACGAACCCATTTGCCAAATTACACCAGAATAAACTAAAAAATCACAAATGGCCATAACAATACAATGGACAAAAAAAAAAATTAAAAAAAACATTTCTTGATCTATGAACCCCATTGACGAAATTCCCACCATAACTAATGAAATCATATGAACAAACAAAGATAAACCCCAGAAATACAAAAAAAGAAACAGAAAAACAAATAGGAATTCAAAGGTTAAAAACTTTGCTAGATCTACGACTTCATTGGCAAAATCCCATCATAATTAAGCATCAAAACCAACAAAGCCACAGAAAAAGTAACCTAAGAATCACAAAAAAAAGAGACTGATAAATGCATTAACAGTAGAAAAAGCTGAAAACTGTGCTAGATCTATGAATTTAAATGACTGCATTCCATGTAAATAAGCATAAGAACACCAAAATTAACAAAAAAAATTGAAATTCAGAAGAGATGGGTGCAAAATAAAACCTGGGCATCATTCCATCTGGTTGGATTTCATGTTCCAAACAGTAAAGCTCCCAACATGAGTTTCCCACTTGAATCCCAGCTTGCCCAATGTGAATACTAATGATTTCTCTCATCTTTGCTCTCTACTACCTCCTTCAAACCCTCAGAAACACTCTTCTTCTTGTTCACTCTCCTCAGTGCTCTGCCGCTCTTCTTTTTCTTTTTGTTATATACTATATAAGAAAAAAATCTTTTCAGTCACTTGCCTACTATAAATAATACTACTATCATTTACAGCCTGCTCGTTATTTTTAATATTTTTATTTGGATGCCAAAGACAATAACTGAATGGAATTTGATAAATAATTTGGAATCCGACAGAGGGTGTATGGATTTGTCATGTGTTCGGGCCCACTAACTCATTAAGCCAGCATTGCTTGGACCCCACTTTTACTTGCCTCACTGAATTAGTGATTTTCATTTATGCCCTCCCAAAAAATTATTTTGTAAAATTTTTTATTAATATATCAGTATAAAATAGTTCGATTTTATTTAATTTTTCATTTTAATTTCACAAATATTAAGTTAACTGAAGCCAAATGGAAAATATTATAAAAATTGTGAATTTATATTATTATTAGGTTATCTTTTTTACCCTTCATCATTATTAGTAGGTTAAAACACAAAAAGTTTTTGGCAAATCATGAATGTTAAATAAATAATATTATTAGTTCAATGATTGAACTAGAAAAATTCAAAATATAGTTCTGCAAATGGTACCAGTTGAGTTGTATGTATATGACTCCACAATAAAATAATAGTAAAAAAAATAAAAAAGACCTTTTTTCCATAATTAAATAATTACTCCCTGAAAAATTGAATAATTACTACTCTAAATTAATAGCGCATCTTTAATCTTCTCCCAATCAAATTTGAGGGGGAACTTTGGAAGATGGGGTGAGTAATGATAAACCCTCTTTACTTGTGGTCATAGATTTGAGGTTGGATCTACATAATATAATCTCCATCAAATATGTCAATCTTCTTCCTTCCAAATTATTATTCTTGCAATGCTTCATAAATTATTCAAATTTTTCTTTAACATATATATTCTAAATTCTATGGGAGAAGTGGGTGGAATTTCAACTCGAGCATACAGCTTGATAAAGAGTCCAATACAACCGTTATGACACTCTTTGTTTTCTTATAATGATTTTTGAAAATTCATTTCAAAAATTACTCTCTTAGAATTTTTCATTATTTCGCAAACAATATTTTTACAATGCATATTAGTTTAATTATCATTTAAAGTAAAATGAGGTAAACTGAAATATAATTACAGGCAAATTCGATTAAAGAAACAAACACAATCACACCCAAAATAACATGCGTGGTAGTTTACAAGAGGTTGACAACAAGTTTACAGAACCATATATGTCATCCAGGTTTACAATGTTTTTACAGTTTATTTATAGTTAGCTGAATATTCGTTTGTTGAAAATAAAAAGGTTTATAAGTAGTTGAAAATAAGTATAGTCCACAATCAAAATTTGTTTGCTACTTAATCTATATTTATTATATATAAAATTAGTTTATAATATTTTACCATCCATTTATGATACAATTACAATATATTTGTAAAGTTCCTTTAAAAAAAAAGTCCATTTATGAAGTTATTTATACTAATTTCACTGTCAAATTAATAAAATAAATATAGAAAAAAATTCTAACCCGTCATTCTCTCTCCCAAAGTTTCTCTCAACTAAATTTTATTTATTTATTTCAGCCTTGCTTTTTCTTCTTTTATTTGTATTTCTGTCTATTTTTCTAATAAAGTTAAAAATATGATGTTTTTTTAACTTAGATTTTAATTTTTCTTCTCTACTTCTCTGTTCATGTCTGTTTCAAATGTAAAAGAAAATGTGAAATAAAATAGAAAATTACCATATTTTATTCATCTCGCATCTAATACAGTTTTTTTTTTTTAATGTAATATAGTTTATTTATTATGCATATGCCTCGCATATAATTCAAGTTGAGTATTACGAGGAGCGATTGCTTGAACATCAATAAAGAATGAATTATTCATCAAAATCAAAAAAGGAAAAAAAAAACAAATATTTATAATAAAAAAGATGACTTTATGAATTTCATAACATCTAAATATATAATTACTTTTAAATAAGTTTGATTGAATTTAATTGTGAAATGATAACTCACCAACAAATTGTTCTCTAGTTATAATAATGTGAAGTATAACAATTGAATTGTTATTATAAATAAAAAAAGAATAGACATGGTTGATGACACAACTTTCAGCATGTGTAATTCATAACATAGGATCATCAGAAGCAGCACATTTCTTAGGTTTAGAAGCCCTTCAACGATGGTCTAAGTGCATCCTTAGAGTTCCTTTTAACACAAATTATTTCATCCAATCAATTTCATTTACATCCATGCTTCTCATCTTTCTACTCAAAATGGAATCACATAGCCACTTGATGCTCATGTGGATCAAAAATAGAGAAAATAAGTTTTTAACTACTTTTTCAAAATTAATAAAGAAATATATAAATAATATATTTTCATTTTAGGGAAATTTAATTTGCCTTATAAGGAATAATTTTATGATTTTTTTTTAAACAATTAAAGGTACATTTGATTTAACTGTTCATACCAACTGATAATTGATAATGATGACTGATAACTGATAGCTGATTCAAATTGGTATTTAGTAAAAATATAACAGTGATTGCAAGTTAAACATGAAATAATAAATAAGTGTAAAATTATCTATTAAATATTAATTTTTATTTTATTTTAATAAAATCAATATAGTTGTAATATGAATCAACTATATAAACTAGAATAATAAAAAAAAAAAACTTTAAATAAGAGCTTATTAAATCATCAAGTATTTAAGGTTCGTAATCACTAGTAACTATTGATTTTAAAATTTATTAAACATCTAAACTTTAACTTTTTGTGTCTAACTATTACTATATAAAATAGTTAAACCAAACAACATCTAAGATTTTTTTTTAAGTGTAATTAAAATTAATCTATCGTGTCAAACTCCAGCAAATCAAACTCCAATTCTAATAAAACGAGACAACTTAAGAAATGTCAATTTTTTTAATTTTATTAAAAAAAATTGTCAACAAATTTGAAATAATAGCTAATTGTCATTTTCTTTTGAAAAAAAATATTATTTTATTTTGAAATTGAACTAATTTGTCCATATAGTTTATATAATAGTTAGTTTTATTCTCATATTTTAGAAAAATTGTATTATTTTGTTTTTTTTTTTACCGAAAATGATGTCAAAATTAATAAATTATGTCTATTTTTTTTATATGTACAAATATGATATAAATATATTCCTATTCATGGGTAAATATTTATTAACTTATATATAAAAGCAAATATGTGTATTGACGATATTTACTTAACATTTCAAAAATATAATATTTAGTTAACATTTCAAAATATGTATTATTTATTAAACAGAGTAAAAAAATTGATTTTTATTAGTATAATTTTTCCTATAAAATATTATTTAAAAATAAGTTTCTTTATTATATGTGCATACTTGAATGTTCTAATTTTCAAAATAATATATTTAAATTTCATTTTATTGTAATTTATATTTAATACATTTATATTGCATGACTATGTATTGATTTAATTTATGAGGAATCCAACTATTATTCTCGCGGAGGTGAACATGTAAGAAAGATTTGTTAGATATAGGGGGTTATGAACAAATTCGAACTGGGTTTGAAAATGATATTAAAATTAAGCTCGATTGAAATTTTATATTCGAAACTTGTGTTTGGCTCATTAAAAATTTGCAATAACAAATTTAAATAATAAGCTTAAATTAAAAAGTTTAAGCTTCAAAATTAAAAAATAAAACAAATATTTAAATATATTATAAATTAAATGAATCGATTATCAAGCTCATTCAAAAAGAGGATAAAAACATATTCAATAACACTTAAAACATATTGTTCATAAATTCGACTCGTTTATTGAAAAGCTCAATTGTTCAGTTTAAGCTCAGATCATTTAACAAAACAAACGATGTTAAATCATCTTTTGCAAATGTATTGACTACCATTCCAAAACAATATTTGAAATTCCCCATTGACATTTAGAGGAAGAGAAAACTCTCTTTGATCACTACTCAAGAGTTGCAAAAAACAAATAAATTGTAAAGAGTATCCTTTTTCTACTAATTTCCCTGAAATGCATTTTGGCTGATCTTATTTATTATTAGTTTGAATTTTAAAATTTTAACGTTATTTGATAAAGCTATAGTTTTAAATGTTGGTCCAATGGGCATCTTTTTATCTTCCAAAAGCTTTACATTTAATATGCTTTTTTTGTGTTTCAGAATTCTTTAGTTCCTTTTGTATAAATAAATTGAAAATCTCCTAATATTTTCTCCATTGGTTGCAGATAATGACAAGAAGAAAATCTTTTTAGGCAAAAACTATTAACAAAGAATAAAAATTATCATAAACTGCAATTTTTTATTCTATAAAAACATAGTTTATTTGTTTAAATAAAAGTTTATTCTTTTCAAGATATAAAATGCTTAATGAGTGAATTACTTTTAAAAATTTTTATTTTTTAAGATTTAACAAATCAGGTTGTTCATATATTAGTTATAACAATTTTGTTCATGTCCTCTAGACTCCAGTATTGATTTCTTATACTTAAGCTTTCCATTTGCAATAATAAAGAAGCCAACTTAAACTTACTATATATATATATATTATTAATTATGAATTATTAATGACTAAAGTGCATATAAGTTAAACCTCAAGGGACTACATGGTAAGTTACGCTTCCTTCCTAAGTTCCTATAATTCCAAGGAAGATGGTGGGTATCACGAAATTGGTAGGGGATCTTATTTTAATTGCAGCATAAAATGGAGGGCCTATTCAATGATATCGCCATAAATTTTCACCTATTCCTAATTTTACTCTGAATTTAATTTTTTTTCGTAATCACCTAATTAAATGGGATTAACCAATTGCAATTTTCCAATTTAAATTTCTATTAGAAATTGAAAGTGGACAGATGGAATGACCAAATATAAAAATATTTGCCAAATCAAATGCTTATTGGGTTTTCACTTCCACACTCAACAAGTAGCTGGCAGAAATGGATTTGCAAACATAAAAATAAAAATAAAAAAAAAAACACAAGATTTTTAATTATATTTCCTCTTCTTTCATGTCCACCATCTAGAGCTGATCACGGGCCGGGTTGGTCCTTTCAGCCCGTCTGGCCCAGCCCGCCAAAAATCCGAACTGATCCGCCATTAAACAGGAACTGGTCGGTCGGCGAGCTAGTTCAGGTTCAATATTTTTTCGAACCATAACCGTGAACTGTTATCGAACCGTTTAATTGAATCGCCGGTTAACCGTTAATTTTTTTTTTTTAAAAAAAGGACAAACCGCCAGTTAACCGGCCTGCTGCCGAATTGGTTGCGGTTCATCTCCCCTTCGAACCGTGACCCGGCCCGTAGCCACCTCTACCACCATCACCAAATTATTAAATTATTTGAATTCTAATGATTTTTAATGGAAAATTAATTGTTCAATAAAAATAAAATAAGAGATAAAATAGTTTATTTAAAAAAATACAAGGAGATTTTCATTATCTTTTATAAAACTTAATGAGAAAAATGTAAATTTCCCTGTAAACAACTGCTATTTAGCATATGAACCAAATAACCATACATTAGCAATTTATGAATAAAAGCATATAATATAAAAATAACATAATCAAACTCATACAATATTTTACTTAAATATCATAAGTATTTCTTTTTAAAATAATATAACAGTGTAAAAATATCATTTAATTTAAGAAAATGGAATGTATTATGGAGTGAAGTAAAAGCTTTGATTCCTTGCTTTGAAAACAATATATTTGGTCTAACTAAAGGTCAAATTTAAGTTGCCAAACAAATCAACGAGCCATGAAATAAATAAATTTCAACTACCAGGATTTGTTAATGACTTTATTATCCACCAACTCATTTTCCTTTTTATTTTTTCCCAAAAAAATAAAATAAAATTTGATGTCAATAATAAATAAAAGAGATATAAATAATAAAATATACATAATATATACTTATATAAGAAATAACAAAAAGAAACCCATAACTTTTGCCTATTGTGAGATCATCGTACATTCAAGGAAAATATATAAATTCAAAGAAATGTTTTGGATAGAAAGATATAATTTGTAGTGAAATAAAACTAAAGAAAATTATGATTATTATTATTATTAAAACAAGGGAAATTTTTCAAGATAAAATTTTGGTTACAGACATAAAAAACTTTAAAGTTGCTATTATCAATTTATTCACAAACTAAAAGTGAATTTATTAATCTAAAATCAACCAAAAAAAAAACCATATCTAAACATTTCTATTTAAATTACAAAATACAATCAATTCAAATATTTATTTATATATGGTATTTATTTATATATAATATTTAATTGTCTCTAAATCTTCTTTTATAAAAAATGGTCTAAACGTATAGTTATACATTTTTGAAGACTAATGGGATGAAGAAACAAGTCTAAAAATTAATAATCCCATAATTGTTTCTCTTTAAATTAAGGATCATTTATGTATTATTCCATGAAAATAAAAATATAAAATTTTGTAAAATTTTAATTACATCAACATCAATCAATTAATGAGGAAACGGATATTAGTAATACATACCATCCAAAATACAATCTGAAAAGGGCAATATCGTCCACAAAAATAAAATCCACTTAAAAAAAAAACCCAAAAAATTTGATACCCAGTCAAAAGTAATTTTGAGAATGGTATTTATAATAACAATTTGCAAAAATCCTCACGCCACACAAAATTGCAAATGAATTTGACAATATTTTAAAAAATATAAATTTATTTTATAACTGCAATTGAGATACACTTTATTTTAATACACTTTCTATGAAATAAAATATATTATTTTTATCAATTACTAGTTGATTTAGATAGATAACTCGTTAAGCCTCTTAAATAAAATTTATAAAATTCAGAGTTCGAATCGAATAAAAAAAATGAAAATCTGCAATAACCGAATCTAAATTAGTTAAAATCCGTACTATGTTGTGATTATATGTTTTAAAATCGGGTGAAATTGTAGAAAAAATATGTTAGTAGCATTTTTTCATAAATTCTTTTTGAAAATTACCATTTTGATAAATAATTTCAATATTTCATTCTTTGATTTTTTTTTACTCCAATATTTTATATTTCTATTTTATTTTCCCTCTTTACAAGGAAGGAATTTGAAGGAAAAAAAGAAAAAACAAAAGGGAATTTATAGTTTTAAGTGTGGTGTGGTGTGGTGTTGTGTATGTCACTGCCTACTTTATATTTCAGCCTTTCACTACTGAATCTTCCTCGCCTCCCTTCCAAACAAGAAACCCTCCCTTTTGTTTTTCTCTTTCTTCTCTACAGTTTCTGAATCTACACGCACAAAATAACAATGGGAGAAGAGAAGAAGGCTCAACCAGCTGGTGTATGGCCTACCGTTAAGCCCTTTGTTAATGGGGGTGCCTCTGGAATGCTTGCCACCTGTGTAATTCAGCCCATCGATATGATTAAGGTATTAGAGATTTTGCTTGTGTTTATAGAGATTTTCTAATTTTTTATAGATCAGTGCTGTTTTTTGGGTATTGGGTAGTATTTTTTTGGAGCCGGAATTAGTTTAGTGGGGGTTTTAGATCTGGGATTTGATGGGTTTCTTAACGATTTGTTCTTTTTTTTTTTTTTGTGTAAATTGGTTGTCATTGAATTCTATTCTGATGAGTTATGGTGTTATTTTCGTTTGTTGTAGGTGAGGATTCAATTGGGGCAAGGTTCAGCTGCTCAGGTGACAAAGACTATGCTTAAAGAGGAGGGGTTTGGTGCCTTTTATAAGGTATGATTCTTACTAATTGAGTTTTTTTGAATTCTAGTTGTTGCATGATGGTGATCTATTTGCATTGTTAAATTTGTTCAAGATCTGTGTTTTAGGAGGTTTAAATCTTTATCAATGCTGGATCAATGCTTGATTTTGATTGCATATTTCCCAGCTGAAAGTTTGAGGTTTTTAATTATAATTTGGGCTGGGTGGGCAAAAATTTGAGTTATTCAATTGGAAATGTAAAGTTTGTATAATCTGAGATCTAATTTCGTGAAGATCATGCATAATAATTTAAATATCTTGGTTCTTAATCTTGAATGGAAGTTTACATTAAAAAAACAACCCGAGTGGCATAAATTAGCTAGTTAAAATTGTTTGTTCGTCAATATGAGAAAATGCATTGAATATATGACAATTTTCTGTGTAGGGGCTCTCTGCTGGATTGCTTAGACAAGCCACATATACAACTGCCCGACTTGGATCATTTAGGTAAGTGGTTGACGAGGTTCATTGTACCATTAAGTTTTCCAACTTTGTTTATGTTATATAATATTTATCTGTCTTTGAATCAAATATATATGTGTGTTTTTTATTTAATTTTTCTTTATAATTTGTAGGATTTTGACCAACAAAGCAATTGAAGCAAATGAAGGAAAGCCTCTTCCTTTATATCAGAAGGCTTTGTGTGGTCTCACTGCTGGTGCTATTGGAGCTTGTGTTGGCAGTCCGGCCGATCTAGCACTTATTCGTATGCAGGCTGATGCCACTTTGCCACTTGCTCAGCGCCGACATTACACAAATGCCTTCCATGCCCTTTACCGTATTGTGGCAGATGAAGGAGTTCTTTCGCTTTGGAAAGGTGCTGGCCCTACTGTTGTCAGAGCTATGGCACTGAATATGGGCATGCTTGCTTCATATGATCAAAGTGTTGAGTTTTTCAGGGATTCCCTTGGTTTTGGGGAAGCTGCTACTGTTGTAGGTACATTCCTTTGCAAATTTGTGCTCATGGATTAAGTTCATATGGTCTATTAAAGTATTTTAGTGGATTCTTACAAACAAAATGTTATGTTCACCATTGCAAATATGAACTCATGGATTAACTTCCTTTTTCTTCTCAGGTGCAAGTACCGTTTCAGGGTTTTTTGCTTCAGCATGCAGTCTCCCCTTTGATTATGTCAAAACTCAAATTCAGAAAATGCAACCTGATGCCCAGGGAAAGTTGCCATATACTGGCTCTTTAGACTGCGCCATGAAGACTCTCAAGTCTGGAGGAGTATTCAAATTCTACACAGGATTCCCTGTGTATTGCATTAGAATTGCTCCCCATGTCATGGTACTCTTTCTATATCTCTCACTATTCTTATGGGAATTTTGCACTCAAAGTGATCACAGTGACATATATTACACGTGCTCGTTACCTTGAAACATTTTTAAATCATATCAGCCTTGAAACATTTGTAAATCATATCAGCTAAAATTTCTCTGCTAATAATAATTTTGTTTGTCACACTAAGGATTTAGAATCTGCTCACTCAAACTTTTATTCATAGGATTTGCTCTCACGAAGTTTCGAAAGTTCCAGCATCTTTTTTTACTTTACTGGATGCCAATGATAATAACAATCACCAATAGTTAAGCCTTTTAGTTTCGAAAGCTAAGTTTAAGTGAAACTCTTTTTCTTTCCACTTCAGAACTAGTAGACTTTTAAGTTGAAAATAAACTAGCGAGTTGAATGTTTGAACGAAAATAAAAGTACCCTTTGTTGACTTTGATATGGTACAGGTTTAGGAGCTTCTTCTTAACTAATATTCAAATTTAGATGTAATTCTTTTTATTGCTACCTTGCAGCACCAAAATCTTTTGTACTATCATTTTCCATTTCTTTTTCAATTGAAAAACAGAACTGCTTGCTCCTATACACATAATATATATGTTCATTTAAGTATTTTTATATTAGTTGCTCCAATGGCACGAGTTTCTAAAATTGTTTCTTGCTGAACATGCACACACCACTTGCTTAGACCTTATCTATTACTTTAGCAAGTTGACCTACTTTTGAAATTTTTTTTGCGGAGATTTTTCAATAATTGTATATAATTTTGTATTTTCTTTAATTGATTCTATATACATATAGAAGAGAGAGTTGCAATATCAATTCTGCCCTTAACTGCAAATATGGATTACTATCTAGTTCTTATTATGTTAGTAAACTTGCATGAACTACTTATTTTATTTTCTAACAAATTGGATTCTTCGGTTTGCAGATGACATGGATCTTCTTAAACCAGATCAATAAGCTGGAGAAGAAAGCCGGATTATAGTTTTTCGGAGAGATGGGGATTTTCATTTGAAACAAAAGCAATGAAATAAGGATAATTTCGGCTGTGTTGTAGTTTCTGGCTCCAACCAAATTTTTTTTCTTATAAAATATTTACTGTGCAATTGAGATGAGGTAGGGACTTTTAAAGTTTTAATGAACTTTGTTTATTTTAGGACAATGATAGATAATATTGAAGAGAGTCTTTTCTCACTGGACATGGCTTTAGAAGAGATTACTTGAAGTTGAAGAAACCAAAATAAGCTTTAAATTTTTGTACTTGATGAACTCAAACAGGTATTTTGCAATTTGCATTCATTTTTGTTGTGCTTGAAATGGCATTTGCTAACTTCTAATAATTGTTGAAAATGTTTGTGGATTGAATGAATTATGGCGATCTGCCATTCTGTTGACATTTTATTATTTGGGCAACAGGTCTTAATTTTCGGTTTAAAATTTAAAAAAAAAAGAAAAAGAAAATGGTGATCATTATCATTTTTCTCGGGAAAATATATATATTTCTCACGCGCTCATTTTATGGAGCATCTATTATAAGTAAAAGATTATAAACTAAAAGTAAACAACAAGATCCGTCAAAAACTATTTTGAAAGCTGTTAATTGTTATAGAACACAATTCAAATCTATATCTTCCATTGTTCATAATTAATAAAGCTTATTCCCGTTCATTAATTAATTGAAAAGAAATTGGTTTTATGAAAATAATAGAGAAAACTATAGCTAATGGCGCATTTATAATTTTTTATTTATATTTAGTAAATAACATTTTTATACTTTTGTTAGTTTTACAATGCTTTTTAAGGATGTTTTATAAATATGTCCTTATTTAAATTATTTTTTAACACTATTTGTTTGTAAATCAATTTATTTTCTTTTATTTACTTAAGTGCCTCATGTCTAAGCACCACTGCTGAAGCAAATCCAGTCACCAAAAAATAAATTTATTTTATTTTATTTTCTTCAACTTTCGCATCATTCATTGGGAAATAAATTTATTGGGAAATAAATTTATTTAAAATTTAAAACCACCGTTCAACTCATTTCAACAATATCTTTCAATTGCTATAAGTACTTTTCATGATCGGTGGATCAAAAATTGAGTTTGAAATGAGTCGGATAAATGTGTCAAAATGACCCAAAATTTGATTTCCTTTTTTTCAATGTGTTATTATGATGAGACAATCGATCTGAAAACTTATTTGGAATCTTCATTGTGAGATCTTTGATTTGATATGCTCAATTGCATATCTTATTGTCAGAATCAGAAGTTAATTTGGATTGTAAAATTACTCAATTTGTCCCTCTACTATTTTTGGAGCTTGAGAAAGGAGAAGAGTGATGGATCATTTGGATAGTTTTTCAATCACTATTTGTATAGTTTTTCAGATACCGTTTTGTAAAAAACATTGAAGGTGACATGGGAAGAGTATGAAAGATCATTTTTAGATAATTTAGGATACAATAAGTCACATTAAAATAATAAAGTGCTACTAAATAAATTATGCAAACAGTAAGGTCATAATTATGTCACACCAAGGGAAAATAAGTTATTATAATCCTTATAAAAATAAGTCATTATATGTATAATGTAAACATGAAAATTCATAATTTTGTTATTGGCTCATTTAAATTATGAATATTTGAAGTGATCATTTAAATAACCATTGGAAACTCTCTGTAATTTTTATTAGAAGTAAAAACATAATGTTCGGACATTTTTAGAGGAAAAAAGGAAAAGATAATTAAAAAATCGTGGTCGGCAGGATTCGAACCTGCGCGGGCAGAGCCCACATGATTTCTAGTCATGCCCGATAACCACTCCGGCACGACCACCAGATGCTTGATAACTAAATACATATTATATAATATTTTATGTTCTCCTTTTCTTAAGGTATGTTAAAGTATCTTTATAGCAAATCTTATGGATAATTTTATAATTTTTCCACCGATTAAGTAGGATTTATCTATCTATTTTTAAAATATATAAAATTTGAAGAAAGAAGGTTGATATGGCACAATATAAAAGCTAAAAGCTTATGTGTCATTTTATTATTATTTTGCATAATTTTTTAATTCATTATATTAATTTATAAAACTATTTATCAGTTATTAATTTAACAATAAATTTATAATGTTAAATAATTAAAAATCTCAGTAACAAATTTATTGAAAATATTCTTGATTTTTTTTTTTATAAAAAAATGAATTTTCAATTATTAATAATACAATTATAAATTTACCCGTATTTATAGTTTCATAAATCCATGATTATTTATCTATTTTGCTCTAAAATATCAACGAATTAAAAATTATTTAAAATTTTATTGTTAAAAATACTAGAAAAATTAAAATTTTAAAATATAATAAATAAAGTAAAATTAAAAATAGTCTATTACATTGTCACAAAACAAATAGTCTTATAATAAGTAAATATAATTTTACTTTTATTTTATTATAAATTTATTATATTTATAATTATATAATTTTTGTTTCTATTATTATTATACTTTGCAAATAATATTATATTAGTAATTATTAAAAATTTTAGTATTAAAAATAATAGAAAAATTAACATTTGAAAATATTATAAAATAGTATATACAAGTAAATATAATTTTATTTTAATTTAATCATCTTGAAATTTATTTATTATAGCTTTGTCTATACTAATAAAAAAATAAAATAATAATAATAATAATAATAATAATAAAATAGTATAATTCGCACATCCTGCGGGTGTATAGGTAGTTAAATGAAAATGTGAAGATAATATTAAAATTTTCAAGTAAAATGAATGAAATATGGATAGAGAAACTTGAGAGTTTGGATAAGGTTATTTTCTAAAAATGAAAAATGAAAAAGTAAATTTATGGACCTGAAAATAACTTTTATTATTATTTGAGATTAAATGCATATTCATCAAAATCAGTCGTTTAAATACTTAAATAATAGTTAGAAATTTATAGTAAGTATTTAAAGGTTTTGCAGTGTTCGTGTTGATACAAAAAGCAATACTTTATATCTTATCTAAAATTCTTTCTTTAGCAAAGAAAGTGTAGTTGTTGTTAGTGAAGTGGAAGGGACTCCATCCCAGTTTTGATATTTCAGCTCAATCAGCCTCCCCAAATACAAACTCTATACCATAACAACTTTCTCGATTCTTTCATTCCAAATACCATCTTACTTGCTTTTAAATTCATTCTATTAGGCCGAAAAACATACAAATAATCGAAAAATATCGATATAATTTTACACGAGAGATAAGAAATATAATAATAGATAATTGAATTTCTTATTTGAAGACGATGTTTAGATCTTGGCAGAATAAATTAATTTTTAAAGTAAAAAACTTATCATTTAAATAGAACAACAAACTGCAATAATGTTGTAGCGTCCTCTCTTATACCTTACGTTATAAAACATGTCATTTTTTTTTTTTTTTAAAACATACATCACCATTTTAATTATCGTGTTTAACCTTATCATCATATAATAACTCAACATATAACATACATATACCACATATCAGACACATATAATTATTCTTATTTACTTACATGCCATATTGCCTTATTATCTCAAACATAATAAACATATATATATACATGCCAAAATATAAAGGTAATGCCATACAGGAATAACATTAACAAAAGTCTATATGCAACTAGTACAGATGATGTGACGAGAGGAAGAGAGGCCTAGGCTTCAGCTGTACCGACCTGAGCTATA
>CANUEY010623592.1:0-26324 GCA_948099555.1 Croton setiger
TAATAATAATAATAATAATAATAATAATAATAATAATAATTATTATTATTATTATTATTATTATTATTATTATTATTATTATTATTATTATTATTATTATTATTATAGAAAAACATGGAAAAGAAGACAAGTAGGTGACGACAAATAGAAATGATGTCGCTGCCACCACCACATACTACCAAATCACCACCACCAGATCGAATCTAGGAAGTTGATGACTCTATGAATATCGATGACCCCCAACCACCGTCTGTAGACAGTTGGAATCTTCATTTAAATTTCCATTTTTGAAGCTTTCGGAGCAATTTTCAAGACTTTCTGGTGATCTTTTGGAAGATCTAAAGGTACCATTATACTCCTGTCTCCAAGAAATTCAATTTGATGTAGTAGTTTGCTCTGATCTATGCTGTTTTTCGGTGGCCAAGGAGAGAGAAACGACCTGTAATTTGCATTTTTCAACCGCATAAAGAGGAGTCATAAAGAAGTAAGGCCATATTCGGAATTTACGAGTTGAAAACTTTCCGATGACATCATTTGCTAAGTTTTATTGTAATTGCAATTTTTCGGTGACAAGTGGAGACTAGAGTTTCTACACGAAGAAGATGAAAATGACATGACTGTTTAGCATTTCTATCATCTTTTACTGAATTGTATCAAAATTTACTGATTTATGTTGAAGTTTACTGAATTGTTTTAAAGTTTACTGAATTGTATTCAAACTTAATGTTAAATTGTATTAAAATTTACTAAATTGTAATGAAATTTATTGAATTGCATTAACGTTTATAGAAATTATTGATTAGTACTAATTTTTATTGTTGACTATTTATTTTACTTATTTTTAATGATTTTTATTGATTTATGATGATTTTTATTCATTGTACTGATTTATATACATGTGTTGAGTTATATTTTTTAGATTTAATAATAGTTAATAAAAATTAGTAATGAATATGCATAATTAATAATTAATAAAATTCAATGAAAATCAATAGTTCTTCAATATTTATTGATTGTTATTGAACTCTACTGAAATTTTTTTTATTAAACATTTCTGAATTTTTTTTATTAAACATTATTGAAATTTATTAAAATTAAGTAATTTCTATCATTTTCATCTTTTTCATTGGATTGAAACCCTAACCTCTATTAATGACCTAAATTTTCAACAGTGATGAAATCTAACAAACTATATATCATTAGAAAACTCTCGATGCGTAGATTCTGAATATGACCTTATATCGAAGGTTCATTGCCGTGTTTGGCCAAAATCTACAAAAACGGTAGATAGGTGGCGATGAGTTGTATTTTTTTTTGGTCATTGAATGGTGGCAAGTTAGATATCAAAAATGTTTCTTATTGCTTGGTCTTTCATCCAGTGGCATCATATCGAAAATTCATGTCCCGAGAAATGGTGAAAAGTGACATGAAAGATTTTGGAATTTTGGATGTCATGAATATGTTTTTCTTTCTTGCAAATTTAATATTTTTTGTTTTTTTAATAAATTCATATTTGAAGGGCAGTTTGGGCTTTTTTGTTTTTATATGCTTAATGTGTTGTTTTATCAATTTTAATAGTTTTGTATTATTTTTTAAATAGCAAAGTGAATTTGTGTCATATTGCTAATTTGTCCCTATTATATATTCACCAAATTAAAATGATAATGTCATGTTGAACAATTGACCAAAGCAAGCACATATTATATATATACATTTCCATACATATATATATATATAACAATTAATTAATTAATGTTATTTCTTCTTTTAAAAAAATTAATTAATAAATAAAAAAAGGTTGTTAAAATGTTTGACACTGTAATATCTTTTGCCGACAGTGCAATAATCACAAACATTAAGTAAATAGTAATTAATTATCATCTGAAGATGAGGTCTGTTTGGGAGATTTTGAATGGATTAAAACCAGCAATATTGATGGTAATTGTTCATATTAATATATAATATAAACTGGCTGCAAATCAGGGCTTCAATTTGAAGATCTTGATTGCTTACCGTTGGATTATTGAAATAAAATTCAAGCTTGCTCATAATCAAACTAGTAATTAAAAGAATGGTTGAAATTCATCTATAAATCAGGAACAAACAGGAGTCTTAATTAAAAGTCTCTATCTCATTCCATATATTCTATTATTTGCGGGTAATTACTTGCCAATACACCTGGTATACAAGGTGTTTTATACAACAAGTCAATCAATTTTAAATAATTTAGACTATTTTAACCCTCTCTGTTAGCACTAAATGCTATCAGTATGGTTGATAGAGATTGGAATCGAAAGTAATATAACCGACTGAGCCACACCCTGATTGATTGACAAATACTCTCGTTTTGCTTAAGATATATGAAGTCCTTAACTACTGGCCGGCTTGACTAACATCCAATATAAAATAAATAGAATCACATCAAAGAAATATCCTATACCCACTTGAATTAAGATATCTAAAATCTACTTTTCTTGCTTCAGTATTCCTTAAATTTCTTATGGAGAAAAGCTACATTTTACTATTAAGAGTCATTTTCTTACATAAGCTTGTCTTTCAACTCCTTACTAAACCAATTAATATATAAAAAACCATTCTTATAAATACATTAATGTTAATCTTTTGCCCTCTGAAGATGAGGTCTGTTCGGGAAATGGTGGATGGGTTAAAACCAGCAATAGCAATGGTGATTGTTCATATTGCATACACAGGATCTAACATATTGTATAAGTTGGCTGCAAACCAAGGTTTGAATTTGAGGACAATAATTGCGTACCGTTGGATTATTTCATCTCTACTTTTGGTTCCTCTTGCTCTTATTGTTGAAAGGTCTGTTTCTTTGTTTATGTCTTCAATATGCATATATAAAAAAGCAAGTGATTTATGGCATGTTTTGTGTAGGAAGAGTAGGCCAAAACTTACACGGGTTGTGCTTTTTCAGGCTTTTCTTTGTGGATTATTTGGGTGAGAAACATGGATTTTACACATTTATTTATGAATAGGTTGTACCAAAATACTAACCAAACTTCACAATTAATTTCAATATAGGCTCTTGTAAATTGAATTGACTTTTAAGTTTGTTTTATAAGCTTAATTAGCCAAACAATGGAGCTTGTTTATCAATCAAATTGCATTTTTGTTGTTTTTTTTTTTTTTAAAATTATCATTCAATGGATTGTCTGCAATACATTGAGTTTTCAAAATCAATGTATTCCAGACAATGAGTTATTGGGCCCTTAGATCAAATATAATGAGTCATAATTTTATAAGTTCTTACATCTGATACGATTATAGTAAATCATTTTATGTTTGACATTTGATACAGAGTCAAATGTTTCAAATTTCTTATTAAAAATATCAAGAAAAATATGTTTGGTTCGGTTCAGTTCTTTAGCAAGTTCAACTTATTAGTTTGGTTTAATAGTAAACAGAGCAAAGCATATGTAATATTTTTGTTTTAACTAAGCAGTAAGAATTGTTTCTTTTAGAGGAACAGCAAGCCAAAATATGTATTTGGAAGCCATAGCTCTAACATCAGCAACATTTGTTGCTGCCATGTCTAATCTCCTTCCTGCCATAACTTTGATATTGGCTCTCACTTTCAGGTATTATACATATAGTCAAATCTCAAAATGAAAATTTTCCTTATTAAATTGAAGCACACATCTTGGTTTTCTTGTTATCAAATTTACTTTAGGTTGGAAAATTTGGAGATAAAAACAAGAATAGGACAAGCAAAGTTGGCTGGAACAATAGTAGGAACAGGAGGGGCAATGGTTCTAACTCTTTACAAAGGTCCAATAGTCAACCTTTGGTCAATAAATGCTCAGTTTTCAAAACACATTCAGCATCAAAATAGCTATAATTCAAGTTCCGGGACTCATATTTTGGGCTCCTTTTTCGCGATGGGTGGTTGCATCACTTATGCATTGTGGTTAACAGTTCAGGTTTGTTTTTCAAAGTCTAATAATGAGTAATTTCATCCCATCTAAAATGGAGAGGGAAGAATTAATTATTTGGATATTGTTTTTCGAAGCACAGACTAGAATGAGTAAGATATATCCATGTCATTACTCGAGCGCAGCTCTAATGTCCGTGATGGCATCACTTCAGAGTGTCATTTTATCCCTTTGTATGGAAAGGAATTGGAGCCAATGGAAGTTGGGATGGAATCTCATGCTCCTTACAGTTTTTTATACAGTAAATCACACAATTTACCTCGTGCGATTCGCCCTAGCTAACATGGACTTAAATACTTACTATTAAAATTGACTTGGGATATGCTGATGTTATAATGTAGGGTATTTTGATTGCTGGATTAGTTGTGACCATCATAGCTTGGTGTGTGCGAACCAGAGGGCCAGTGTTTGTAGCCAATTTCAACCCTCTCTCGCTGCTGTTCACAGCCATTGTCAGTTCTTTGGTACTAAACGAAAAGCTGCACCTAGGGAGGTACCTGCATTATTCATATTTATAGCAGTTGAAGGGTAGAAGAATTAGTATAAGTTTGGACCTCCCAAAACTATAACCGTTTTTATGTATTTGCAGCATATTAGGAGCAGGGCTAATTGTGTGTGGATTATATATAGTGCTTTGGGGTAAAGGCAAGGAGATGAATGATCAGAAGACAACTGAAAATTCCTCAAAATTTGAAATGGTGGAGGTTGTTACTGATGGTGATCAAGATCAACTGGCCTTAAATACTTCAGATGTAGACCCTTCGCCGAAGAAGCGGCATGATCAAAATAAATTGAAGCAGAGTGCAAAACAAGATAAAAATAATACTAACTAGGTGAAGCAGGATCAATTCATTTGGTTCATTCAGAGTTTGGGTTAGATTACAAGGATGAATCAATTTGATGAAATTGCATTAGATATGTGTAAGATGTAAGTATTTGTACATTTTCAAAACACAACTTTCTTGAGTTAGATGCCTAAATTCAAATTCTTCATAAAGAAGAGGCAGGAAGTACAATCAAAATTAAAAGGGAAAATAAAATTATGTATTCATTTTTTTACTATATAGGAGTACATTAAAGCAAGTAATTTATGCAAGATGATGGCATGTTTTGTATAGGAAGAGTAGGCCAAAACTTGCATGGATGGTGATTTTCCAGTCTTTGTGGATTATTTGGTTGAGATGAAGAGAATACTAGTATAGTATGGAATTCGATCGTAATGATTTTTCTAAATCTTGATTCTGTTTGCCAGTGGAATTAACTCAATTCCTATACCCAGAAACCGAATTGAATTCGAACCATTTAACTGAAAAACTAGGCCAGAAAACTGAAAGCTAAATACTAGGCAAGAACCAATATTTGTGTTTTCAGAGGCCTGGCAGGCCAGAATATGGTTTTTGAAAGCATTGCCTTAACATCAGCAACATATAATGGGCCATATCCAATCTCCTTCCTGCTACAACATTTATATTGGCTCTTGCCTTTAGGTAATTAATTTTCTCAGCATAATAGGAATAGCTTCATGTACTTAAATGTATACTTTTTTATTTTAAATGTCACCAATTTTGTTTTAGGCAAGAAAAATAGGAGCTAAAAACAAGGAAAGGACAGGCAAAGTTAATGGGAACAGGAGGAACAATGGTGCTAACTTCTTATAA
Source organism: Croton setiger (assembly GCA_948099555.1). NCBI lineage: Eukaryota > Viridiplantae > Streptophyta > Magnoliopsida > Malpighiales > Euphorbiaceae > Croton > Croton setiger. Next base: position 5,618 of record CANUEY010623592.1, read on the forward strand.
AGGTCCAAGAATCAACCTTTGGTCAACAAATGTTCAGCTTTCAAACACATCCATCATGCAAATAGCCATAGTTCAGGTTCTGCAGCTCAAATTTTAGGTTCCTTCTTGGCATTCGGCAGCTCTGTCACTTTCGCGATGTGGCTGATAGATGATGTTTGTTTTCTGAAGTTAGCAAATGAGTCCAAGTCATATAAGAATGTAATAATATATTATAGCATTGTGTTTTTGAAGGGAAGACTAAGATGAGTAAGAGATATCCATGTCATTGCTCGAGCGCAGCTGTAATGTACGTGACGGCATCTGTTCAATGTGTCATCTTATCACTTTGCAGAGAAAGAAATTGGAGTCAATGGAATTTGGGATGGAAAATCTGATGCTCCTTACAGTTGTTTATGTGGTATGTCAACTGCTTATCCCTACAAAATAGTCATGTTTACGTCAAAACAATTAACAAAACTATACAGCACCAACACCATTCTGTATTAGTTCTACAGGGGAGTGTGATTGCAGAACTTGTATGGATTCTCATATCTTGGTGTATGCGAATCAGAGGGCCAGTGTTTGTGTCTAATTTTAACCCTCTCGCGCTTCTGCTTACAGCCATACTCGGTTCCTTGATACTAGACGAAAAGCTGCACCTAGAAAGGTAACAATTATTCATATTTCACCACCACAATTACTCACTCACTATCTTATGGTAATAGGTTCAAACAAGCTATCAATTATTCATATTGGCTTTGTGCATGTTCTTGCTTGTGGCAGCATATAAGGAGCAGAGGTAAGTTTTCGTTACCAAATACTGAATTTATTTTTACTGAATGATAAATTACCGTTTGGTATTAGTACTAACTGAATTACTGGATTATGCTAAATTTAACAAATAAATGTCAAAATGTATAAAATTTTTTTATTTTTAAAAATTAAAACTTAATGAAAAGGCGATTGTTACTAAAAATTTAATTTATTTGTAAATTATCAATTTTAACCAAAAACCGATTATCAATTTACCAAATACCTCGATCACCAAATTTTCAAATTATAAAAAAATTCGGACCGAATTATTTAGGTAAAAATTTCGGTATTCTAAGGAGCAGGATTGATTGTGTGGGGATTATATATGGTTTTTGGGGCAAAAGTGTGGAGATGAAGCAAAGATCACAACTAGTTACAACGAAAGGTTCCGATAAATCTGAAGTCATTGAGGTTGTTCCTGATGGTGATCAACCGGTATTAAGTACTTCAGATGAATCCCTGAGATAAAATGCAAAAATAAATCAAGATTATGTGTAAGCATTTCTACATATCCCTTTCCCTTCCCATTTTCAAATAAGTTTCATAAGCTAAAGGTAGATGTCTGAGTCGGAATTCAATTTCTTGAAGAAAAAACCGGGTAGTTTGCAGAAACCCCTAACAATTCTCAAGAACTGAGTTCGAGCCGAGTTTGGAACGGACTCAAACATTCTTAAATACAAATAAGGCTCGTTTATAGTATTGATGAATGACATTAGAAGAAAATTAACCAAAACATCCATATTTTAAAAGTTTTATTTTCAATCTTGTCCCCTTTAAAAATTTGTATACTAATACAAGTGGTGTATAACAGTTTAAAATAGAAGGTGGATGAATCAATTACAAAAAGATTGTCAGAATTTGAGAGAGAAGAGGATGGTAAGGAGAGAGTTTGACTCTTTTATTTTTTTATTAATTTTATATTTTTAAAAAGATAGGGTTTGCTCACGTATGATAAGTAAAAAAATAGAGTATGTGCCAACTGGACTACCACATACGCACTCATTAGCCGGAGTCTTTGGATTCCGGTAGAGAATACTTTTTTGTTACAATTTTATAGTTAGAATACTTTATTGTTACAAATTGAAGTTGGGTTACAATGCTTATAGTTGGGGTACGTTCAGGAAAAATAAAACAAACCTCAACTAAAAATTGGATCTACTTTTCAATTATCATGTCACCAATCTTGTTTTAGGTTGGAAAAATTGGAGCTAAAAACAAGAAAAGGACAAGCAAAGTTAATACGAACAGTAGTAGGAGCAGGAGGGGCAATGGTGCTACCTTTTTATAAAGGTCCAAGGATCTACCTTTGGTCAACAAATGTTCAGCTTTCAAAACACATCCATTATGCAAATGGCCATAGTTCAGGTTCTGCAGCTCGAATTATAGGTTCCTTCCACACATTCGGCAGCTGTGTCACTTATGCATGTGGTTGATAGTTCAGGTTTGTTTTGCACAACTGAACAAGTCATACAAGAATGTAGTAATTATTTTCTTTTCTTTATTCTAAAAAGTAAGAAATATTAATATATTGTTTTGAAGGCCAGAGCAGGATGAGTAAGTGATATCCATGTCATTACTCACTCGCAGCTCTAATGTCCGATAATGGCATCGGTTCAATGTGTCATCTTATCACTTTGCACGGCAAGGAACTGGAGCCAATGGAAGTTGGGATGGAATCTCATGCTCTTTACTGTTGCTTATGGGGTAAGTCAACTGCCTATCTTTAAAATAATCATGTTAGCAACGTGCAATATACATCTAAACAATTAACAAAACCTTATTGCTTCAGATCATGCTTACTTTCCAACTCCTAACTATACACCTAAAAGCTGCCAAAAGATACAACAAGAGATCAAGCATCCCAGCCATATTAGGGAGATTGGCACAAGACAAAATACACAGCATGCAAACAACAGATTTCTTATCAACATTAAATCCCCATAATTCTCATATAATTTAATCATTGACAGACTCCATTAAATAGATCAGTAATCTGAATTTTTAGGTAGTTTATATAATTGCTTTGGCATCCTTTCTAATGTTACTGGACTTCTGGCTTGGTTTCCAGGGGATTGTGATCGTGGGACTTGTATTGATTCTCATATCTTGGTGTGTGCAAATGAGAGGGCCAGTGTTTTTGGCTAATTTTAGCCCTCTTGCACTCCTGCTCACAGCCATACTCAGTTCCTTGATACTAGACGAAAAGCTGCACCTAGGAAGGTATCAATTATTCATATTTCTCCACCACAATTACTCACTATCTTATGGCACTAGATTCAAACAAACTTTTATGCACGTTTTTTGGGCATCCACTTTGTTCTGGAATCCACTAAAATCTGTCCACTTCCCATATATTCCAAAGGCACTAAAAAGGAACAGCAATTGAACAGGAAACTGTCATTATGCTGTTCTAATGAACCATAACAACAGTTTACTGTTTTAGGTTGTCTGTATGTGTATATATATTTTATAAAACTTCACTTTATATAGGCAGTGAAGGAATGTAAGACAGAATCCAGAAAGGAAAAGGAATCCAAAAAAGAGAGAGTTTTATTGATAATCAAATTTGTTTATAATTTTCTACTTGTTTCAGGATCAATCAGTATAAAAACACAGCATTACAGATTAATAAAATCAATTACATTACAATCTTTAATTCTTGTTTACAATTTCAGAAATCTTAATTCTTGCTTATTCATCTAACATGTTATCAGAGCTTTAAATGTTTCGGTCAAAAGACCTAAATTAGATTAGCTCATCATCTATCTGAAAACAGAAACCCTCTTTAATGGTCAATGAAGTTAGCTCCTCCACAATGGAGACTTCAGATCAGTCAAATACCCTCAATCAGCTTTTGGAACTGTTCCAAAAGTTGAATGCTCAGAAACCTGCAACAGAAACAATAACCAATCAATCCATAAACATTCCAGAAAAATTAAATCACAATAATTACACAAAATGGTCCAGATTGATGTATCTAGCCATTAATGGCAGGGGAAGCTCAGGCACATCATCGTCAACCCGCGCCGGTTACCGATGCGGATTACACAAAGTGGGCAAAAGCAAATTCTAGTATTATTAGCTGTATCATAGAAAACATCGATCCAGACTTAGTGAATCAATTTCTTGATTATCCAACTGCCAGAGATCTCTAGAAAGGCATCGAGGGCTTGTACAGCAGTGGTAGAGATAGATTGCAAATCTTTGATCTTACTGTAAGGGCAAACAACTTAAGGCAGGGACCAGATTCAATCGAAACCTTCTACTGTAAACTTCTATCGATCTGGAAGGAGATCGACAGAAGGGAGCCAAATCCTATGAGGGATCCGGTAGACATCACTGTCTACAACAAGATGATACAAAGACAAAGACTGTATCAATTTTTGGCTGGTATCAATGAAGATTTCGATAAAGACAGAAGAGATCTCCTCAATCGAGATCCTCTTCCTCCAGTTGAGGTTGCTTATGCAACAATTAGAAGGGAAATACAGAGGAGGGAATTCTCAGAAAGAGAGATCACTCATCACTGGGGATGAATCCCTCAGAGATTGGAAGTGGCTTAGCCACTAGGAACCGGTCAGACAACGCCAAACAGATGGCGAAGTCATCACTCCGGCGAGAGGATGATAAGGAGAAACTGGAGTGCTCCGGGGGTAAGAAACATACACGTGAGGGATGTTTAGGCTACTCAGAATGGTGGCCAGGCAACTGGAAAAGAGGTACCAAGGGGGCTGCCTCCTCCGCCGTGAGCGACCCAAAGGCCACCGGGACCGGAGAAGGCCTCCAGCCGCTTGGATTTGGAGGGTTGATAGTGAGAGCGGCGAATGGAATGGTAGGGGACAACGAAGGAAACCCTAGCAGAGCAAAAGAAAAGGAAAAGGCGAAACAGAAAAGTCCAGAACGTAATTGGACCTACGCAGTCAATGAAGAAAGGGTAACCAGCACGCCTTCGTCCACACAACCCGTGCCTATGCAACCCGCAGATATGGGTAAGGAAAGAATGGGTCAGAATAAGACTTAGCCCAGTACCATGCTGCCAGAACAGAACAGAACCAAAGTGGGCCTCCAAAACAGAACCCAGACCCATGTTTCAATTTCGAACCCTAAAGCATTCCAATCCCAATCAAAAAATTAAATAATTGGATTTTTGATTGTGGTGCCACTGACACAATGTCATATGATATTTATGACTTTCATACCCCTACTGAACAAAAAATATCTCAAGTTCAGGCCGCCAATGGAAGTTTGGTGCCTGTTAAGGGATCAAGCAGTATTGATGTTTGACCTTCGTTAACTTTAAAAAACTGTCTTTATGTTCCCAACCTTTCTCATAAATTGCTGTCAATAAGTCATTTGACAAAAGAACTAAATTGTAAAGTTCTGATATTTCCTAATTTCTGTGTGGTACAGGATATTCAGACGGAGAGAATTATTGAGCGTGACATTGAGAAGAATGAATTGTACCATGTTGATGAAGTGAACCAACAAGGTACTGCAATGTTTGCTCATGGACCGACTGAACGATAGGCTTGGTTGTGGCATCGTAGGTTAGGTCATACATCTTAAGGATATTTAAAAATACTCTTTCCTGAATTTTTTAGTACTAGAATTTTTTCTTGTGGAACTTGTATTCAGGCTAAAAGTCATAGGCAACCATTTTTGCCAATTAATAAAAGAACAGAAACTCCTTTTTCACTTAAACATTCTGATGTTTAGGGTTCTGCTCCAGTCACATGTGGAAATTGTTTTCTATATTTTCTCTTATTTATCGATGATTGCACACACATGACTTGGATGTATTTTTTGAAAAATAAGTCAAAAGTGTTTGAAAAGTTTGATTCCTTTTATCAAATGGTTAACACCAAATTTCAAACCAAAATTAAAATCTTTAAGTCCGATAATGGGGGAAAATATAAGAACCATAAATTTCAGACATTTGCTCAGGAAAAAAGACTTATACATCAGACTAGTTGCCCTTACTCACCTCAACAGAATGTTGTAGCAGAAAGGAAAAACTGAATCCTTCTCGAAATTACTCAAGCCATAATGCTTGAATCTAAAGTTCCTCAATATTTTTTGCCAGAAGCAGTTGCTATTGCTGCTTTATCTTGTTAATCGCCTTCCTACCAAAATTCTTCAATTCAAAACACATGTTAATGTGTTATCTACCTTTTCAAGTATACTCATAGCAATGACTTTACCTCCTCGGGTGTTTGGATGTACGGTTTATGTTCATGTTCCTAAGAATAATCGAACTAAGTTAGATCCATTTGCTATTAAATGTGTTTTTGTAGGTTATGGACCTTACCAAAAGGGATATAGATGTTTTGATCCTATTTCTCACCGATTATTTACCACCATGGATTGTGACTTTCTTGAAATTGAGTATTATTTCGACACCCAATCTAGTGGTCAAGGGGAGAATTCTAATATGGTTGACCCACTAAATTGGATGTCTATTCCAGTACTATCTGAAGTTGTTCTGATAGAGTAAGTAGGCGGTCTCATTGGTTCGACTTCAGATAACATGGAATCATCTGAAGATTTTTCAATGCCAGCAGGCAATACATCACTCTCGTCTAAGGTTAGTAATTCTAATTCAGAAGTACCTTCAGATGTACTTTCTGATATACCTTCTTCGAATATTCTTGTTACTAGTTTTGCAGTTTCAGAAGAACCACAGACTAACAGATATGTTCTACCTCCTAGAAGAAATAGAGGGGTCCCACCTAAGAGGTATGAACCAGAATATAAGTCTCGTAAATCGAGATATCCGATGAAAAATCTGGTAAGGGGGAGCTTATCTAGAATAGCAAGAAAATTTGAGGCTTCCCTATTTTCAGCAAACATTCCAAAATCAGTTAATGAAGCGCAGAATGATCAAAAATGGAAACAAGCAATGATTACAGAGATGAATGCTTTAGAAAAGAACGGTACTTGGGAAAAATGTAAGATACCAGCTGGAAAAAAACCGATAGGTTGTAAATGGGTATTTACCATTAAACATAGAGCAAATGGAACAGTAGAGAGATATAAGGCTAGATTAGTTGCGAAAGGGTATACTCAGACATATGGCATTGACTATGCAGAGACTTTTTCTCCAATAGCAAAACTTGATACTGTTAGGGTATTATTGTCTGTGGCTGCAAATAAAGATTGGCCTCTATATCAGTTTGATGTAAAAAATGTTTTTTTGCATGGTGACTTAGAGGAAGAAGTTTATATGGAAGCCCCACATAGTTTTTCGGAAAACTTTAAGCCTCAAAAGGGATGCAGGCTTAAGAAGGCATTGTATGGTTTGAAACAATCTCCTCGTGCTTGGTTTGAAAGATTTATTTTGGCTATGAAAAGGTATGGTTATTATCAAAGCAACTCTGATCATACACTTTTCTTGAAAAGAAGAGGAGAACTAATAACCTTTCTTATCATATATGTTGATGATATGATAATTTCGGGAAATGACCAAAAAGAAATTATGTCTCTGAAAGGTAAACTATTTAAAGAATTTGAGATGAAAGATCTAGGTAAATTTAAGTATTTCCTAGGAATTGAAGTTTTGAGATCAAATGAAGGGATTTTTATTTCACAAAGGAAATATGTCCTAGATCTTCTAGCAGAGACATGTATGATAGATTGCAAAGCAATTGAGACGCCAATAGTAGTTAATCATGGACTTAAGATTTCTGAAGAGGCCGAATTAGTAGACAAAGGACAGTACCATTGGGAAGCTCATATATCTTTTCCATACTAGACCTGACATTGTTTATGCAGTTGGGGTAGTGAGTCAATTCATGCATAAACCACAAATAGAACATTGGGAGGCTGTATTCAGAATTATTCGTTATTTGAAAGGATCATCTGGGAAGGGAATCTTGAATGGTCATTTAGAAGTACAAGCTTTCACTGATGCAGATTGGGCTAGAAATCCAGTTGATAGAAGGTCAACTTCAGGGTATTTCACTATGGTTAGAGATAACTTAGTCACTTGGAAAAATAAAAAGCAGAAAGTGGTTGCTTTGTCTAGTGCGGAAGCAGAATTTCATGGGATTGCTCGAGGTCTAGCTGAAGTACTTTGGATAAGGAAATTGCTAACAGAGATGGGGTTTCCGCCAATGATTGCTTGTAAGTTATTCTGTGATAACAAGGCAGCGATCAGCATCTCAGAAAATCCAGTAGAACATGACAGAACAAAACATGTAGAGTTGGACAGACATTTTATCAAGGAAAAACTGAAAGATAGAAATATATGTTTGCCGTTTGTGCGGTCTGAAGGTCAATTGGCTGACATATTGACCAAAACTGTTTCCGGCAACACGTTCAATCGTATTCTAGTCAAGTTAGGCGTAAGTGATCCTACAGTCCAACTTGAGGAGAGTGAAGGAATGTAAGATAGAATCCAGAAAGGAAAAGGAATCCATTGTTTACAATTCCAGAAACCTTAATTCTTGCTTATTCATCTAACAGGCAAAGCTAATTTTTGACAATTATTAAGAATCTCTTTTAAATTTTCTAATTTACCCTTAACTTTTTCCATTTCCGATGCACGTCTTCTAGTATCCAAGGATATAATTGATTTTAAACATCTTAACTAACTCTTTCCACTTGCCATAAATTGAAATTTTGCCTATATATAATGAATACCCAAAATGGAAATTTTGCGGGAGTAGGAACTTTGACTTGAGAGAGTGATGTTGAAGACAAAGCATGTTTGGAAAACGTTCGATGGGTTAAAGCCAGCAATAGCAATGGTAATGAATCATGTTGCATTTACTGGATCTAATATATTATATAAATTGGCTGCAAATGAAGGTTTGAGCATGAGGATCATCATTGCCTACCGCTGGATTATTGCATCTGCCTTTCTAGTTCCTCTTGCTCTTATAGTTGAAAGGTTTGTGTCTGGTTATTTCTCCAGTATGCATATGTTACATGCTATTTTGATTGTTTTCAAATTCTAGAAAATAATGGAGATTTTGGACATGTTTTATGCAGGGAGAATAGGCCAAAACTCACAGTGGTCGTCATATTCCAGGCTTTCCTTTGTGGATTATTTGGGTGAGACTAACTCTACAGTATACAATTGATTTGAAATCTGAAGGGATGAAAGAAGCTAGAGAGAAAAAAGAAAAATATGAAGTGAAATTTTGTAATTCTTGGAAGAAAACATAGGTGCAGAAGAGTAATAATAAAACCAAGTCTTTTGTTTCAATATACTATACTCAATCTCAAACTAATAGTTTTTAATTTAGAGGAACGGCCAGCCAGAATATGTTTTTGGAAGCAATAGCCTTAACATCTGCAACATTTGTTGCTGCCATGTCCAATCTCATTCCACCTACAACTTTGTTATTGGCTCTCACTTTTAGGTATTATTTTCAATCAGACCTCAAATCTAACATTTCTTTCATAAATAGCTTAATTATGTTAGCATCCCCATTTTCTTAGGTTGGAAAATTTGGAACTGAAAACAAGGAAAGGACAGGCAAAATTGATTGGAATGGTAATAGGAACTGGAGGGGCAATGATGCTAACTTTCTATAAAGGTCCAAGGGTCAACCTTTGGTCAACAAATATTCAGCTTTCAAAACCCTATGAGCCTCAAAATATCCATGATATCGATTCTGCTTCTAGCAATCATATTCTAGGCTCCTCTTTGGCATTGGGCAATTGCGTTACTTATTCATTGTGGTTGATAATTCAGGTGTGTGTTTACAAAGGAAATTCATGCAACATAATCACAATACTGTTACATTATTGCTTACCAAACTCTGCATACATGTACTGGAATAACACTATTTTTCATCCCTTGCATCAAAGTCATATAGGCTACTGCCATCTGTTGAATGAGATTAGGGTTTCTGGAGGGCATAAGGGCCATTTATAGGAGAGGAGAGGTAGGGTGTTTGAGTGTCGGGGGCCTCTCGGTCTGTGGGTTGATGAGTTTAGAGCGACCTTACGGGTAACTAGTTAAAATGCTAAATGCTATCTTAAAAGTCACTGCTGATTACATATCTCAACTTAATGTTTATTAGTCGTATGTCTATATGGTCACGTTTCACACTTTATTTTTCTATCTCATTCTTGTGCCTTTTTTTTTCTTCACACAACCAATTGAATTTCATTGAAGGACAGAGAAGGATGAGCCAGAGGTATCCATGTTATTACTCGAGTGCAGCTCTAATGTCCGTAATGGCATCGATTCAGAGTGTTATTTTTTCCCTTTGCATGGAAAGGAATTGGAACCACTGGAAGTTGGGATGGAATCTCATGCTCCTCACTGTTACTTATTCGGTATGTCCACTGCCAATTCCTGAAAATTCAATAATATTAGCACTTATACTATATGTTTAAACAATTCAACAATATAAAACAAAACCATACATCACAAGTAAAATTTGCACAGTAGCTCCCTACTTGCGCTAGTTTTAAGTCAATTTTGATCCTTGAGATGGCATTACACGGATTCGCAAATACCAATACTCCGCAGCATCAATTGAGATCAAGCATCACTTGAGCACCATAATAATATAATAATATGCTACAAAGTGGATTTATGTAGAAAATCTCCATGTTTGAACTGAACATGATGGTTGCATGAATGTTGTGGTTCTATGGTTGTCTAAACTTGCAGCCACACTACAGATTGGTACAAAACTATTTTTTAGGCCACAAAGCATGCAAACAGCACACTGTCGACATTAAATTCACATGCTTGGACGTGGGAACTCTATAATGTAACCATGGACATAGTCTCCAACAAGTAACAAATATTTCAGTGAAGTGAATTATTGTCATAGTTCCACAAAATTCCTTGGGGTCTTTCTCATGTTATTGGACTAGGCTCTGCAGGGGACTGTGGTCGCTGGCATTGTATTGGTACTAATGGCTTGGTGCGTGCAAATCAAAGGGCCAGTGTTTGTGGCTAATTTTAACCCTCTCTCACTTATGCTCACAGCAATCGTCAGTGCCTTGGTACTGAAAGAGAAGATGCACCTAGGAAGGTATGAATTATTCATATTTGTCTCCGAATATTAACATCTTTTGGCACTACATCCCCCCAATGCAGAGAGAGAATTCTAAGATGTATACTTTCTTCCATATGGCAGCATATTAGGAGCAGGGTTGATCGTGTGTGGATTATATATGGTGCTTTGGGGTAAAGACAAGGAAATGAAGGAAAAATCTCAACCAACAACCACAAATAATCCCTCTAAAACTGATTCTGAAATGGTTGAAGTGATTACTGGCAGTGATCAACCAAAACCAAATACATCTACAGACGCAAACCCATTGGCGACAAAGTAGTATGAACAATGTAAATTTGAAAGTGAGAAACACACAAATACTAACTATTAGCCAAGAAATGCAAGCTTTTGTCAATTACAAGACATGCTGAAGCACAAAGCAAGCAGATGAGAGTCAGTTTATATAGTTCAAACTTCAGAGTAAGTCTCTGAGATAAATTGCTAAAAACAGATTAACATTATGAAATAGCATTATATGAATGTAAATAACTATTTCCATGTTTCATTCCCATTTTCGAAGAAGTTCTCTTTAAACTGGATGACATGCTTAAATTCATTTTTTCATCAGGAAATTGAGGACACAAAAAAAAAAAAAAATAAATAAAATAAAATAAAATTAGCAAGATTATGAAACAATATCTCCTTCACAATAAATACCAAGTAGAAGCAAATCTCTAGCCTCGTTATCCACCAAAGTTCACACATACAGGGAACCAGCCTTTGTCCATCATATCGATTAGGAAACCTGAAAACTGGAACAGTGAATTTTCATCATTTCTCTCTGAAGCACCGTTTGCCTTTGGAATCAAAATGCAGTGCCAGCATCTGTAGACCACTAGCATTCAACTTTCCTTATGGAAACTATATATTTTCCTAAAGTCACATCCTTTAATTTCTGGATAAAAGCATTGTCGCAGTTGCTGACTGAAGATGTTAAGGGCACCATTTTGGCAATAACAGCAAAATTCTCTTCATTTCCATCATCAATTTCATATAATTCATCAAAAAACTCCAGGAATTTATTTAAAATAGTATCGTAGAATGATCTACTTGTAGAAATCACATTCATTATAAGAATTCCAAACTCAGAACAGAACTTGCAGCTGAAATAATCAGTATCTGAATGAACTCCAATAGTGGAGAACTTATACCTGTTCTTGCATCACAGCAATCCAATCAACCATAATAACATCGAATTTTGCATCAAAGCCAGTTGCACGTTTTAAATAAGCTTCCACAACTTCATCAGGAACCAAATTTGAAGAACTGCCACGACTAGCAAGTATCTCTAAAAATGTAATTGCATCTCCAACAAAAACTTGACTTTCCCGAACTTCCAATCCAAAATACTGCCTTGCAACCCTTAAAACCTCTTCGTAAATTTCCACAACAAAAACTTCAAAACCCAATTTGGTCCTCAAAAAACTGAGCAAAGCCCCACCCCCAACTCCTAATCGTAGATCAGCGAGCTCAATTCTTATTGTAGTTTCATATAATTGCTTAGGCATCCTTTCTCATGTCACTGAACTTGGTTCTATAGGGGATTGTGATAACGGCACTTGTATTGGTTCTCATAACTTGGCGTGTGCAAATGAGAGGGCCAGTGTTTGTGACTAATTTTAACCTCTCGTGCTTCTGCTCACAGCCATTCTCGGTTCCTGATACTAGATGAAAAGCTGCACCTAGGAAGGTATCAATTAATCATATTTCTCCACCACAATTACTCACTATCTTATGCCCCTGCATTCACCAAACAACCTGTTCATATTCGCTTATCCACATTCTTGCTTGTGGCAGCATATTAGGAGCGGGGCTGATTGTGTGTGGATTATATATGGTGCTTTGGGGTAAAAGGGTGGAGATGAAGGAAAGATCCCAACTAGTTACAACGAAAGGTGGCAATAAATCTGAAGTTATTAATGTTGTTACTGACGGTGATCAACCGGCATTAAATACTTGGGATGAGGGCTCCTTGCCAAAAAAAGCAATACGACCAAAATAAATTGAATAGGAGTGAAACAAGAAGATAAAAATAACAACTAATGGCTGACATCCTGGCTCCTGTCTAAAATCATTCCACCTGAATCTATTCTAACTCATCATAATGTCTAAAATTAACATCATATTCTAGAATTCAATGATAGTGATCCTTTAATTTAAATGCTTAAAACAAGAGGTAAATTGTTTCAAGAAATTAGTTTTATGGCATCCATTTTCTTCTGACATCCACTAAAATCTGTCCACTTTCCATATATTCCAAAAGCACTAATAAGGAACAGAAATTGAACAGTAAACTCTGATTATGCTGTTCTAATGAACCATAACTTCAATAAGGAACAGCAATTTTTCACAAGTATTCAGAATGTCTTTTAAATTTTCTAATTTACCTTTAACTCTTCCAATTTCCAATTCATGTCTCCTACTACCAAGTATATAATTGACTCTTTCCACTTACCATAAGTGGAAATTTTGGCTATACTAAGTGAAAGGAGGGAGTACAAACTTTGAGTTGAGAGAGATTGACTGCAAATGAAGGTTTGAGTATGACATCATTATTGCCTCTGCTTTTCTAGTTCCTCTTGCTCTTATAGTTGAAACCAGTATGCATACGTTGTACTGTTGTTTAATTGTCCATTATATATATATAGTTGAGCAGTTATACTATTTCAATTGTTTTCAAATTCAAATTCTAGTAAATTATGCAAATTTTCGACATGTTTTGTTACGCAGGCCAAACTAATAAAACCAAGCAAAGCACGCTATTTGTCTCAATATACTCAAACTAATACTTTCTAATAAGATGCCAGAATATGTTTTCAGAAGCAGTAGCCTTAATGGGCAATCTCATTCCAGCTACAACACTGTTATTGGCTCTCGCTTTTAGGTATATATATGTTATTATTTCAATCCTAACATATTTTTTTATTAATTAATAGCTTAATTATTAATTAAAAGCGTTGATATATTTAGATATATCAAAGTCTAACCAACAAAATTGTCAATTTCCATTCTCGTATAAATGTATTCCATAACTATAAATCTGAAAAAGGTTCTGCAACAAGCATTACTAGTCCCATTTTGCATATAAGCTTACATAGCATTATACTTTTTTTTTTTTAACATAGATATAAACTCAAGCAACCGGATGTGAATAGAAGAAGTTCGAACTCAATCCATTAGGACTAGAGGGCAGCCCCCAACCACCTTACATAGCATTATACTATTAGCAAAAATATCAGCAGTCAGCCAGTCAAATTATCCTCTATTATTGAAATAACAGGCTATTGGCCAGTGCGAATTTAACAGGACTATCATCCCTCTGCCGCCCCTTTTTTCTCAAAATAAAGAATATAACTAATACTATATTTGTTTGCTGTAATAATACTTAAATCTCACTGCTGGGGATTGAATTAGTTCGACTCTCCTACCTCTTCTTGTTTTTCTTCCTCCCCTTCACTTGTTTCTCTAAACTTTTAAGCCTCTGACTAATTACTGAAGATGAAGATATTCTTTGATCTGAAATCTTTGATGATGGCTGCTCAACAGGTGATGATGATATGGCAGCTTGCTGTTTTGCTGACAGAGCTTGAGCTTGTTTGATTATTGCAGAAAGACTGAAGGAAGACTGAGAAGCAGCGCCAGGTGGAGGAACGGGTATTTCAGGAATACCCAGTGCCTTCTTTACCCCAGGAGCTTTAAGCACTGAAAGTATAATCAAATGGTTAAATTTGTCAATGATAAACTCAAACTGGAAATTAAACTTTTTAATGGTTCAAATTGCAATTGCAAACTTTGATTGTTCGTAAATTATAAATTGTGAGGACTCACCAAGGCCATACATCAGCGAGAACAAGTTGGAAGTAATCCAGTAACAAAATATACCCTGCAAACAAAGGAGAAGGGAATGAAATACTTGCCTTCATTCTGAGTTGGCTACAAGTTTATATGCAGTTACTATTAATCTCTTCTATTAGACGCAGTGATGAAACAGAAACAATAGGAGGTTTCTGGTCAGGAATTTGGAGGTGGAAGAATGACAAAAATTTCTCTCTCACGATCAGGCTCGTGATGTTTAAGTGACCTTACAAAGTACAAACTCCTTCATTTACATATTCTGAGCAGCTGAGTCTAAATTTTTCAGACACATTCAGTAAGAGAAAAGGTATAATCTCATCAGTGTGTGCATGTGGTATTGCAAAGTGACAAACTATACAAGATTTTACAATAGCATGTAGTTATACAACGCAAGAGAAATAAAACAGAGTGATTGTGAGAGATGTCAAAGAACATTATAGCCCGAGGCACACAGCAAAAGTGATCACAAAATTACCTTGGAAAAACTCGCAGTTAACGGAACTGTAAGAGCAGCAAAGATCCTAGATACTTTTTTCATGGTGCCAGCGACAGGATTTCCTTCCAAACCTTCTTGCATATTGCACTGAAAGAATGGATAAAAGTACTTTGTAAACAATTGGTTCAAAAAGTAGCACAACATAACAAGGTGTAAAACAAGAAAACTAAAATGAGTCAGAACATGGAAAAAACCACAATTAAACATTTGTCCGGTTTCTGGACCAAAAAAGGCCTACCTCAACTGTTATCCAGAAAGATAAGGCTGTCAACACTGGAAAGATATATAGAGTATCTGGAGTCGTCAAATCAACAAACCAAAATGCTCCACCATTTTTAAAGGAGGGCACCTTTTCTACCATGTTTGAAATCTGAGAAAGCACATCATCATAGCAGCATTTAATTGTGAAGACTGAACATCAATCTAATATTTTAATCTCATATTCCTCATTTTAAGCAAGTATCAATACTGATAATTTAAAAGAGGAAATGGTCAGATATACAACTTACTGCCAGGAAGAAGAAGACAAAGAGAGGACCTTGAATCAAGAGACCCTTCATTGGAGTGAAAGGATTCACACCATATCTGCGATTACAAATCAGAAGCTTAAAAATATAAGAAGCAAATCCTCAAAAACGGTGACGAAATTAAGTAAATACTTAATCAACTTACAATTATTGAAAATGAGGGAGGAGAGGTACATTAACAATCACAACTGTAGTCATTTTCATTAACATATTAATTGAGAAGGCACAAATGATCCTAAATAGGTTGAAAACCCATTTGCACTTGGTTTTATCTCAGAATTTCACTCAAATAATATTGACATTTTTCAAGGTTAAGCCAAGCATACACTTGTCGCGTAATATGACAATAACTAATGCGTAAATGCAACTCCACAGAAATTAAGTTTATTTAGTTTAGTAGCAAATTGCTTCACAAATATCTTATATTAAAACCTGGCATTGAAAGTAGATAGTTATTTACAGTAGATCCTATCTCAATGAAGCAGGCTCCAACAGAGGAATCTATTCTAACCAGCAACAAATCAACTGAGTTCACTAGTAAATCTTACTTTAATACCAGACTGAAGAACTCTAATCAATAATTTAGTCTTTCTGTGTTTTCAATTAAATTTTTTATTCACCACCTGATACCTCCAATATTCACTGAGTGGATTTTAATTTACCAGAAAGGATATAACGTTGAAGCAGTAAATTTAATACAATTCAAATACACCAGCACTTTGAAGTTTGTCTCGGGCATTAATACATGACAGGAAATAATCCAACTCATAATGGGTCAAACTCAATCACAATTGATTTCCCTTACAAGTACATGGAAAAGTTGCTTACTCCTTAAAGAGCAGCTTGACTCGTTTTTGTCCTTCATGTATTGCCTCCAGGTCCGTACTCTGAGAGAGAGAGAGAGAGAGAGAGAGAGAGTTTTGAAATAATTAAAAGAATTATTCCTAAGTTTCTTGGATATCATTTTTTATGTAGTACAAGATCACAGCAAATAATTGACGAAGCAGAACCAGAATTCTACAGACTGTATTATTTAAATACAAAGCAATATACAACAGCAACAACAAAGCTTAGTCCCAAACTAGTTGGGTCGGCTAAATACAGAGCAATATACATAATGCAAAAATACTTTGAATTTGAAGTGTAACACACCAGATTCTAAAATTTGATTGGTAAGAAGCTAGCACAAGCTGTACTCCATTGCATTTACAAAATAAAAACAATACCAAAGTCACATAATTATGCATCTTGTTGAGTATGAAGAAAGTAAGAGTATAACACAACAGGTTCAAAACATGAACCCTAAACAAGGAATGGCGATGTCTAGTTCCACTGTTCCAATAAATATGAATCAAGATAGCTCTAGGGGAAATATTTATTAGAATGAGAAGATAATTAAAGAAGAACAAAATATCATACTTTCTGAATCTCTTGCTGAAGCTCCTCCAAGCGTGGCCTCATGAGCTGCCAAAATAAACATGATTGCTGATATATGAGAGAAGGATATAAAAAACCAAAATTTTGCAAAGAAATTAAAAAATATGCCAGCAATAACTACATCACATAACAACATGAGTACAGGCAGCAATTCTCATTTTGCTTTACTGACTAGTAGCACGATGATCACAGCATAGTAAAATTTCACATCTCCGACACCACTAATGCAAATATACCCACTAAATTGAAGTAAAAAAAAATAGACTAACAGGATGAAAATATAGACGTTTCACACCGTGGAAAATGACTGGAAAACAGAAAATAAACACTGATATACATATATTTACCAAATCATAATGGGAGGACATTGTCAAATGATAAGTAGAACATAAAATATCAAAACAAAGAATCAGATTAATTAGCCATTTCCTAGTTGAAATGGAAAGTCATCAACAAAACCATTAAACAATGTAAATTGTAAACTGAATAAGGCAGGGGGGAAAAGCAAAATACAGCAGCAAGTAAAACATACAGTGAGTTTTGATGTTGCTTTCAGTTGATATATCAGAAGTGGAATAGTAGCAGTCCGAATCAAAACAGTAGTTACAATTATTGAAGCCCACCTGGAAGAAAGGAACAAGGAAAATGAGAACACATTAAAAAAGAAAAAATTTCACGGAGCGCTAAAAAATTTGAAGGGGCGTGAACTTAATACATCTTGTTTTTAAAATGCAAAACAGCTTCCACATCATTATGCAAGCAGATGCCCAAATCAACGTTTCAGTTCCACATATGAACTTATTTAATTTTCTATCAGATGATGGGACTCCAAACTCTTTGAAGGAAATAGAGAGAACTAATTTGAATCAGAGTAACTCTACTTAATTTTACTTGTTAAAGATATATCTACACTAAAAAGTTCAAAGATTTTTCATAGTTCATGCAATTAGCAGTAATTAGCTCTAAAGTACTTAAAAATTCAATGAATTTCTACAAGAAAACATAGGAAACAGTTACTTACCAATTCAATCCTGTAAAACAATGAATGTTGTCAATAACATGCTGAAGAAGAGCAATAGGGAAAAAAGAATCAGCAGCAGCAACCGCAACCTCATTCACTGCAGGGTTTGAAACAGCTTGAACAGTAGTCTCAGTAAGAACATCAGCAACATCACTCATTAGTCCAATTTTCTCCGACTCTGCCGTTGACATATACCGGGAAAACGGTGACATGATGCTTGGTGAAAGAGGAAAATCATAGCTTCTTCTTACTTGTTCAAAAAAGCCACCGTATTTGGATGAATTATTAATAAACCCACTTGAGAAACCCCTCTGTTGCAAAAAACTACTACTCATCCCTTGCAGAGGCGATGGAATTTCATCAATTGAGCTGCGTTTGCGATCATCGTCATGAAGAATGAAACTAAACGACGGATGGCATTGTCGTCTCACAAGATTTGCTCTAGTGGAGAGGCTGCGGAAGTAAGCCGCCATTTGATACCTATGTGAGAACTTCTCTAACGCAATAAGATAAGTGGGTGACGATATCAAAAACTGAAAGGTTCAAACTTCAATAAAATCGCACGATTTCAGAATTTATTTCTTCTTCGATCGAAAGGTGTGTTAGGAGCATAGTCGTGTGAAGAGAACCAGCGATCTAGGTCTGTCTGCGACCGTCTTTCGGTTGGTGACTGACCGGTAACGGATTAAAGAAACTGGTAGTTCCGGAGGTTGGCGGCATACATAGAGGTCAGGGCGTTTAAAAAGAAACGCGCAATACAAGCTGCTAGGGCACTAAGAGGAGATGCGGAACGACGAAGTTTCAATTTTCAACTTTAATTCATTTTTTTCTTTCTCCTTAAATAAAAAAAAATAGTCTAATATATAAATTAGCACCTAATGTTTGGATGTTTTTTTTAATAAATCTCTAAATTAACATCTCATGTTAATTATCATTTTATATTTATATTTTTCACAAATCTAACACTTTATTTGTCGGATCACCGTCTATAGACTAAGCTGTAATTTTTAGACAAACATTAATTGTATAATTTACTATCTCCAAAATCACATTTTTCAATTCCAACATTAATCGAAGCAGATAAATATATGAAATTAAATTACTCGACGAAACCAATCTAACAATGATCTTATTGGTCCAGATTAAAATAATTTATTAATTTCCTAGTTAAAATGAAAAGTAATCATTGTAAATTTGATTTTTTTTTGTATACATAGATATCAGGGCACCGGTGATTAAGAAAAAACGCAAAGCAATGCAATACAAGTTATAAAGCTTGGTAATAATGGTAGGGCACGAAGGAGATGCGGAACGACGACGTTTCAACTTTCAACTTTGCTTCCTTTTTTTTCTCTCTCCTTAAACAAAAAGAGAATAGTCTAATAACACCTAATGTTTGGATGTTTTTCCTAATGAATCTCTAAATTAACATCTCATGTTAATTAACATCTTATGTTTATATTTTTACACAAATCCAACACTTTATTTGTCGGATCACCGTCTATAGACTAAGCTGTAATTTTTAGACAAGCATTAATTGTATAATTTACTATCTCCAAAATCACATTTTTCAATTTCAACATTAATCGAAGCAGATAAATATATGAAATTAAACTACTCGACGAAACCAATCTAACAATTATCTTATTGGTCCAGATTAAAATAATTTATTAGTTTCCTAGTTAAAATGAAAAGTAATCATTGTAAATTGAATTTTTTGTTGTATACATAGAGATCAGGGCACCCCGGTGATTAAGAAGAAACGCAAAGCAATGCAATACAAATTATAAAGCTTGGTAATAATGGTAGGGCACGAAGAAGATGCGGAACGACGACGTTTCAACTTTTAACTTTGCTTCCTTTTTTTTCTCTCTCCTTAAACAAAAAGAGAATAGTTTAATATACAAATTAACACCTAATGTTTGGATATTTTCCCTAATGAATCTCTAAATTAACATCTCATGTTAATTAACATTTTATGTTTATATTTTTGTACAAATCAATACTTTATTTGTTGGATCACCGTTTATGGACTAAATTGTAATTTTTAGACAAGCATTAATTGTATAATTTACTATCTCCAAAATCTCATTTTTCAATTCCAACATTAATCGAAACAAATAAATATATGAAATTAAACTACTCGACGAAACCAATCTAACAATTATCTTATTGGTCCAGATTAAAATAATTTATTAGTTTTCTAGTTAAAATGAAAAGTAATCATTATAAATTGGATTTTTTGTTGTATACATAGAGATCAGGGCACCCCGGTAATTAAGAAGAAACACAAAGCAATGTAATACAAGTTATAAAGCTTGGAAATAATGGTAGGGCATGAAGGAGATGTGGAACGACGACGTTTCAACTTTCAACTTTGCTTACTTTTTTTTCTCTCTCCTTAAACAAAAAAAGAATAGTCTAATATACAAATTAACACCTAATGTTTGGATATTTTTCCTAATGAATCTCTAAATTAACATCTCATGTTAATTAACATCTTATGTTTATATTTTTGCACAAATCAACACTTTATTTGTCGGATCACCGTTTA
>CANUEY010623649.1:0-15010 GCA_948099555.1 Croton setiger
AATCAATTGCATACCCTATTTAATCTAAGGTTCAACATCTATGCCACACTTTGCATTCGCTCTTGAATTTACGATGAACATTCCATACTACGAGAAATTTCAAGATTTTATGGCCCTATACGAAGCTTCTCCATCCGGTGTAGCTTTCAATATGCGACCGTGGGATGCTAAGGATGCACGGATAGTGAGGTACCACAAGCACAGTTTGTTTCACAAAATGCAACTTGATCCTTTACATAGCAGTAAAAACCAAATAATATATATTACCCATCCTTTTGTTTTCCATAAATATATACAACAATATCACAGTAGGTCATATTTCTAAAATGAAATTAGCGAGCAACTCATCCTACAACTGTGAAGAAGCTACCAACCGTAAAGGGTAGGACAATAATCTGACAAATAGTTTGGGCTGTAAAGGGGAAGGAAAATTAGTTTTGTACAAAAAGAAAAGGGTAACATCAGGAAAAGGAAAAAAAAATGCTTTTATTGGCATATAAACTTGATTGAGATTCGTGGGTATTAACTCAGAGATGATATCAAAATGATGGTACTTACATTTACGTACGCTCAGAACCATTCAACCATACATTTAGGGTAGAGACCTTTATCTGTAGCTACTGCTGATGCACCTTGTAGCTCTTTCTGAACTTTACGCCTCTCATAGAACACTGAGCATGCAAGAGAAGTGCACTTGACTCCACTTTCCAAAAGCCAATCTCCACCTCCACAATGTCGACATACCTGTAAAATAGTCCGATCAATCAACCGGAGGTATACGTGAAAGAAAATTGCTGCTACGTAATTCCCCGTGGATGACAGTCATAATACTTACACCAGCAAGATGTTGCATCTCCCTCTCCAATTTTGAAGTCCTTCCAATTATAGCTGCTGTAGCTGCATCTTCTTTCTCTGAACATTTGTTGCATATGTATTTTGATGCATGGACCAATTCACCACATAGCACACAATGTTTTGAGAGATAGTAAAAATCGATTCTGGTGCGTTGGGGATTGGAAGCATGTGATGGCCGTTTAGCAAAAGTATTCCTTGCTCGTCGAGGCATTTCTAAGAACCACCGGTTTAAGTCAGCACCAACAAGTCCAAATACCCGTTGCAGCGCTGGGATTATCTGTTTGCTAATGTAATATATATCATTTAGTCGGTAATGAGAATCAATAGCCAAAAGTTCCATTGGATCCACAACCATATCAACCAAACGGGCACCAGGTTCCCCATGGACCACAACATAAGGGATTCTCTCCCCATACCGTGGTTCTGCACGGGTATCTGCTTCTGTAGCTTTGGCAGCCACAATCGCTGCTGGTGGGAGTGAAGTGAGCGGTGTTTTGTAAGTGCCCATTCGAACCTCTTTTGCAAAAACAAAATCTTGCAGAGAAACTCTCCCAGACAGAATCTTTGTCCACTGCCGCTGCAAATATTCTTTAATCTGAATACAAGATAAGGAAATATTCATGTATCAATTGCTCCAGAGAAATTGTAACAGAAACAAAGGTTAGGAAAGGCCTTGTGTATTGCTAATTGAAGGTTAACACACATGAAAGTACGAAATAGTCTTTAAAATAGTTTCTCAGCTCAGAATAATTAATGCTGGATAAAGAAACAGGTAAAACATTTTTTCCCACCTCAGAGATATCCTGATGGTCAAAAAAGAGTCTCAATGACCGCGTCATCATTTTCACAACTGCACCACAAGTATCTCTGCGGACGGTCTCAATACCTTTGGCATCAAAGGTAGGTTCAATCTGGTCTGCATTCTCATAGCTGTAGCCAACATAGCGTTTCTTGGTAAGGAGGAAACATGGATGGTATACTTTCTCCAATTTCAATGTGACAGGCTCTGGATTAATGGCAGTTACAGCAGAAGCTATCTCCTGTCCAATTTGAAAAGCTTCTTTGACAGTGCGTCCCTTGAGGAGCACAAACATGCTGCATAAAACGAATTCCAGTCAGAGAAATGCCAACGAGAGAGGAATAACACAAGTTTGGCACCAAAAAGCAGAAACTTTGAAGTTTGTAATTTAACCTTCCAGTCACCTAGAGTTATGATCACTTTCTACAAGTGCAATACCTGTCAGTATCACCGTAGACAACCTTAGCATTCCACTTATCATTTGCATTTACCAAAGAAATAGCCTTTTCCAGTGTGCTACGGCCACATTGAACAATACTGTCAGCAATCTCAGCGCAAGGCATGCGACCACTAAACCCAGCAGCAGTATAACCATAGGTTACATTTGCTATCAGCTTCAAAGCAAGCTGTCTTGCATTAAATATCTGAAAGAATGTACGGAAGTTAGTGCTTAAGTATCGACAGTGTTCAGTGGTCATTAGCCTTCAACCATCATACCCTGTGAAGAACTCGTTGTGTGGGAGCCAACTTCTTCATTGCTTGTTTCACCATTATTCTGGTTGATAATATTTCCTCCAACAAACGGGGCAGTATACCTTTACGAACCTGCAAATGCAAGGAATTGATATAATTTTCTTTGCTTATTCTTCTCCACTTCTGTCATAGAGGAATATATACTACTCATAAAAGACTTTCTTATGATCACAAATGAACAGTTCGAAACTAGCCCTATAATTTTTAGATTACCAGACATGAATCATAGGTTAGCTACAAAAAAGATCCAAGTAAAAAAGAGCTTTCTCTTTTCATCATAAGTAATACATTTCAGTAAGGATGCATTTCAATCAGCTTTGTTGGCTGAGCTTCATCAATAACAATAATTGAGTAATTGTGCAGAAAAGAGTTCACAGATGCATGATAAAAGCACCATAAGCATAACATATATAAAAAAATAATTTTCTATTAGAAACGATGAATGCCTATCTGAATTACCTTTGAAGGCACATACATAACTCCATTTGGAGTAAGCAGCAATTTATCAATCATACCCCTTAGCACATGTGGATCTGGTGAATACGAACTAACCCCTAGCGTGTTTGCTTTTGAAGGTGCAACATTTCCAAGGCATGTAGAAAAGCAAAGGTTGTATGCAATTATCATCGATGGATACAGGGACTGGAAATCCAAGACGACAACTGGGTCTGCATAGAAACCAGATTCCGGCTCCATTACCAAAGGTAAACACTCCATTGCAGGTTGAGAAGCAACCTATATATAACATGGAGTAGAGTCAGTATTCGAAGGGTCAGAAACCATAACTCACAAGGCTAAGTCAAAAAGAACACATAGGAGAAATGTGTCATTTCATGCTATAAAATATTATGATAATCTCATAAAGAATGTCAATACAAGTCACTGTTTTTTCAGCTAAAAACATTTATAAAAGAACTAGTTCAGTCTTCAGGTTCAGGCTATAACGTTAGCAGAACAATGTACTGTAAGAGGCATAAGTGCATGTTTGATCATAGATAAGAACAATCCAAGGTAACTTAGTTTTTCATCAGACAACAAATGATGAAACAAAATCTATTCAGCAATAACCTGGTACTTCCCAGGAGAAATGGCAAGATAGTTCTGTGAATGTGCCAGTCTCAGAAACATGGATTCAACACGGTACTGTGAGCCTCGAGAGAGAACATTGAAAAATTCAATGCCAAATATGCGAGCAAGCTCTGAAGTACGATTTATCTGCAAAAACAACCATACCAAGGTCAAGATGAGCTTCCAAAAGTCAAACCATAAGTTAAGGAATGGAGGAAAAAAGGGTTTTTTTCTGCCTAGTATGTGGGGGCAGAGAGTTACAGTTCCTAGATACTCTTCTTTCCATGTTTATGAAAAAACTGAAGGTCAAGAAGTGCTACTGCTGACATCCAAACAGTTACAAACTACAGTGATTTACTGAAACCAATATGCAACAATCGAGGGTTTGGAGAAAATTCTCCCTTCATCCAATCGTTCTTGGGATCAGCCCAGATGGTAAAAGTGAGCAGCAGGAATGACGATTTACATGTAAAAATAACTTTTTAATTATTTGAATAAGATGATTAACTATACTACAGCCTCATATTTCACTCTAACAAGCGATATAACTAAAAAGAGGAAGAGTTGAGGCCAACACAAAAATCCTAATAAATAAAATTCCATCAGCTTTTGAATATTTCCTGTCTTACCATGTCAAGTTGATTCATTATCTCAAGGTTCAACTTTGCTCTCTGAATAACATACTCAATGCATTTATATCTTGCTCGTCCAGCACCACTTAAAAACCATTTCGTCAACACTTTATGAGGAATTGATGGAATTTTTATTCTTAACACAGCTTCTGCAACAGCTTCAACAGTATACATGTTAAGCTTAACTTCACCACGCATCAATCTCCAGATGTTAAGAACAACCCTACCACCAACATGGACACCACTAGCGTGAGTTCTGCCCCATTCATCTTCAATTACTGCCTGCTCTACCAAACCAGAGTCCACAATTAATGACTCATGCAGCATAGCATCCAGATCTCCCTTATCAGAAATTTCTGTTGGGCTGGCCTCTATATTGTCTGTTAATGGTATCCGAGAAATCTTATTAAGTAAGCCTATACCAAGATTTGCAGCCCTCTCAGCCAAAAATCCAAGAGAACCGCCTTGAATATCCCAACCCATTAAAATATCAGGATCAATCAAACCGATAATCCTTATAAAATGGCTAAACAAATGCTTCTCCTCAGAGAAATAAAGCACCTTATTTGCACATATTCCATCAGGATTCCTGCGGAAATGATTAAGACAAGGGCAAAGATTATTTACCAAGTAAAATATTTAAACCATATATAAGGCCACAAACTAGAGAAAACCTAATTTCTAGATTTTTATAACAACTGCAAATCACAATGACAAAACATAGCAAACTGTGGATAGACTTAAATTATGGCCAAATTGGAAGCG
Organism: Croton setiger; assembly: GCA_948099555.1. NCBI lineage: Eukaryota > Viridiplantae > Streptophyta > Magnoliopsida > Malpighiales > Euphorbiaceae > Croton > Croton setiger. The sequence goes on from CANUEY010623649.1 coordinate 4,873, forward strand.
CAGTGACCTTGAAGGCCCCAAATCAGAAATATCTTAAATCCACTTCCCTCAAGCAAAAAGAACTTGTTGTCCTATGTGTTTTCTCATTCAATTATTTGGTATAAATATTTTGCAGTTTTTTTTCCCTTTTTCTCTTGCCAGTTTGTGCTTAGATAAGTAAAATTTCATCTATCCTCTTCCTCAAGAAAAGCCAACTAGCATACTGGTCACGTGATGCAACAGTAGAAAACTAATCTGTAGAAAGACAGGGCAGAGAAAGAGAAATAAAAAGGCAAATACCAGTGTCTAATAATATTGATCATACCTCTGATAAGATTCTGTATGACTGTGTAACAGCACATGGACCTCAATGGCAGGATCACTATCATTCTGAAAAGCAAGAACAACAACATTGATGGCATCCAACTGGGGATTAGGCCTGAGATCTCCTCTAGACTCAGCTTGAACCTGTTAGCAAGTGATTTGGGAAACTATTTAATTAATTTATTTATTCCAAACCAAAGTACTAAACCATTTCCAGAATATAAAGGTTGACAGAAATGCAAATGCTTATACTAAAAAGGGCCTTCATATCAAGTGTAACCTTACACAGGCTTTTATCAGTACCTCTATACTTAATAAGGTCAGTTGCTGCCCAGCACCAATGCTGGCCGGATCACGAAATCCAATTTGACTGAGGGGAGTAGGCCTTGATCTTCCACTGGGTCCTGAAATTTGAGACAAATCTACATAGGGATCAACATTTGTGTCCAGCCTGACATTATTTTCTTCCTCATGCAATCTCCTTTGAACCTCGTGAATGGGTTGAAATTCTGAATTATGATTTTCATATATATCTTGTCGCACTTGATTCCGTATAGGCATCAAGTGGGCGACAGAACCTGATTCCAGTGAAGAACCATGAGAATCTATCTCAGTAGACCCTGTAAGAAGCAGCAGAGTTAATAAGTCTTTACTCTGTTATCCAATGCAAATAATTTGAATGACCAACCTTCAACAGGTAAAGCCTCTTCCAGCAATGCATTTCTCACTCCAGAAGCATCTGGAAATTCATAACTAACATTAAATAAATCCAAGACATTGGAAAGGACAAGAAACGTTGGTTAACAAATTCTCACTCGTACCTTCATTATCACATGCTAACCATCTAAACACACAATCTGCAGACGGGGGTGAATAAATGGGTGTCAGAAGGTACAAGAGTGAACCATCATTTTGATGGTGAGTCGGGACACCCATGATAGCTTTTTGCTGAACATTTTTTAAGTCACTATCTGAAAGAAAATCATTGTTCACTGCTTCCTTCGCTTGACAATCCACTTCATAAAAGGGGGGAAGTTCATCCAATGCATTCCCTACTAGATACTAATAGTGGTTAGGCTGCGCAGTGCGCCATAAGCAAAAGTAAGCCAAAGAATCCTATGTTCATCTAGAAACCTCTCAATCCTAATTTGACCAAATCTATATATTATGTAACACAAATGGGAAGGACAAACAGCTATATACAACAAAGGCAACAGAAAATACAACCTGAAGTTCCAGGCTTGTACTTTTCAACCAGTGCAGCATGACAGGGCAGAGCTGGTATAAAAGAAGCATTTTCATGTGATTCATCTTTCCAATCTACAATGGGAGGTTTCTTATGGAAGGTCATGCCAATTAAGCTACCAGGCCCTCCACCCATGCTAAAGACCGCAGATATAGAGTTGTCATGTGTGAAAAAACCAGAATCTCCTCTGTATTTAGCAACACTGAAACTTTTATCTTGCAAAGCAGCACCTTGCATGTATGAGCCCACAGATTTTTCATTAGAGATTTTGTTGCATTGTTTCATTGAAATTGTCCCTAACTTCTCACACTCAACAAGAGAAGCTGATAAACTGTGTTGACCAGTGGCTTCCTTCTGCTCCAGTCTTTCATTGATCAAACTGACATCTTTAGCATGTGCATTGGGTGCTTCCACATATGTGTGACAACAAGGTTGGTCAGATTTAAAATCGGAAACCTTTGTAAGTTCTGTTTGTTTGTCAGTGATGGAAGACCCAAAGTTGGTGGACCAAATAGGTTTTTTGCCACATCCATTACTTCCTGCATGGGTGTCCAATTGATTTGGCATAAAAACATTTTCTGGTTCATACCCTCCACTGATACAAACTTTTTTGACCCCAAAATTTCCACTTTCCTGCTGACCAATTCGGTGGTGTCGCTTTCTTCTCATCAAGTCCCGCACAGAGCATCCAGCCAAATCACCTATTTCACAAAAAAAAAAAAAAAAAAAAAAAAAAAAAAAGAAGTTAGGAATATACATTTGAGTTCCAGAATCTTTCCCTTTATGGATGTGCTAATGCAATACCTTCAAGAACACATGAATCAGCTATGTTGGACCAAACAGCTTGTAAGTCACCATTCTCCTTTTTGGTCGTGGAGAAGGGTAATGAGCCCCAGAATGATTTTTCACCTTTGCACTTATAAGCAGGACACATGCTAGAATCACCTTTCATATCCACCTTTGATGAAGTTTCAGAAGATCTGGAAGTAGATGGGAGCAAACCTTCCCCTTGAGGAGTTTCTGATGAAGTTTGATTATGACTACTACAACCAATAGAACGCAAAGCTCTCTCCTTCAAATCCTCAAAATCAATTAAACCCTCAACTGAATCAAGAATGTCCTGACACTCTTGTTGAGATTCTCTCTCATAATCCATATTGGCTTTCTCTAACACCTTATCAATTGTACTTGCAGGCAACAATGGACTTAAAACGGTCTCACGAACAAGTTCATCATCAGAGTTTATATCTTCAGCAGCCTGAGAAGTAGCAAGCCACTTCAAAATGTCCAATGCCTCCGTATCTGCAATCTGAAAACAAATGAATTTTAAAAATATCTGAAGGTGACATTTGCAACAAGAATGAAAAGACAAGTAGCTTCTGAAGATGTAGAAGCTTTGGGTGATGAAACACAATTATGTCTTCATGACTCTTTTGATAGGAAGTCTAAGATTGTAGGAAATGCAACTATAAATAGAAACATGGAATGTCTAATCATGAAACTACCTTAGGATCCAATGTTCCAATTGTTTTGGAAGATTGTATACCAGTTATGGACAATAATTCTTGTTCAGCATTCTGCCTTTCTGTAGGTGTAATATCTAGCTCACCTTCGCATGAAGAACCCAGTAGGGATGCCCCAAAGACATCACCTTTTGTATAGAATTTCTGAGGTTCTTCACTATCAGAATTAGCAACTCCATGTTCAACCAAATTTTGTTCATAAACTGAAGAAGTTGATGGCTGCAGTTTTGCATTACTCCCCATCAAAGGTAAGTTTTCTGCTGATCTACAGCATAAGGCTGAAAGATTCCTCTCAAACAGAGGAACATTGGACATAGTTTTCAAAACGTTCTCAGCAAGTGGCTTTCCAAGATCAGGTGGTCTACATGCTTCACGCACCCCTGTCCTTTCATATTCTTCCTATGTCACCAGAAAGAAAGTTCATGAAGGGAGAAACAGCCAATGAAAAAAAAAAAAAAAAATTAGCACATACAAAACAGCTGTTGACAGAACAAGGCAAACCTCCCAGATGGGTATAAGGGATTGCACCATCTTCACATCTGAAGAAGTTTGTGAGAGGGATATGAATGCTTTAAATTTCTGATTCAGAATATCTGCAAAAAAAAAAAAAAAAGAGAGAGAGAGAAGAAGAAGAATAATTTGGCAATGAAATTCTGAGTAAAATAAATTAATAAGTATCCTGACAATGGAGCAAAACAGACCATCTACAATTGCATCTCCTTCAAGTTCACAAATGCTTTGGCGTTTAATATGGTAAAGACCCTGATCTGACAGCACCTCAAATTCCCTGGGACACTGCCACATCCAATCACCTGGAATCGTGGAAGATATCCAAAATGGAGAATCCAAGGACTCACCACCACTCAAACCTGCCTAATATAATTATACACCATCATGTACACTATTTACAAGACATGAAAGTATGAATACATTCCAGGATACCCTTAAAAGCGATAGATATAGAAAAAGAGACAAATATTACCTGCAAACCAGTGGACAAACAAGCAACCTTTTCCATCTCCAGTCCTTGTTGGCTGTCGCAATCAAACTTTCTGGGCATAAAAGCATCAGGCACTGGGTACCGAAACTTTATCTTTGATAGATGAATATGACCCATTCCATACAAGTTGAAGTCAACCTGATATACACCAGAAGTTCAACAATCAATAGTCACTACCAATGGGGCAATTCAACAAATAATAATTCCAAGTTCTGATAGTAGCATAAATAACTTATTTTGTATCATTGAACCGAGTGCTTAAAGTGGATTGGAGTTTAGGTGTGAACAACACTGCATGTCTAAATGCAAGTGGTTAGTTACACACAAGCCCAGCGAGCTACTAACATTTTGAAACAAGATATGATTCCTAAGTCAAACTACCAGTATTTTCTTCATAAATCCCCTAATTGCAACATGAACACTTTTCCTTTGAATAGCCTATGTAGGTAGCCCGATTTTGGTTTGGGATATTACCTCACAAAATACAAAATAAATACCATAAAAGCACAGTTCACTTGAATACTTCAAATACTTCATAAAGGGGGTTTTCTTTTTTGAATACATGATGAACTTGTCTGGTAATTATTCAATGATTTTATATACTAGCTGGATAGGATAAAAAAGAAAAAGAAAGGAACAGCCCATAAAGAAAACCATAACGAAAAACAAGAAAGATTTATGAAGAACAGCCATTTGTTCATAGATATCCAGTCTTATTCTTGTGATAGAATAATTATGTCCAATTATTCAAATATAAAACATCATTTACCAGAAACTGGAGAATGAAGGGAATATGAGATTCATGAGGCTGCAAACATTTATCAAGAACTGCTCCTCCCTGGAAATAAGTAGCATTACGTTAGGAAAAAAAATCCATGTTTCTAGTCACAACAATTTAAATGAAAGACTGAAACAAGAATCAAGTACAGTGGGCATATAAATAATAGTACCAGAAGAAGATTGGCAGCACGAGAGACATCATGTGGATAATAGCTAAGATTTTGTCAAGATTCCAAAGTAGAACAGAAGTACCATTAAAATAAATAAACTTCTTGACAATCCGAATAGCATAATCAAACATAAGGATACAGGTATATTTTGACGAATAACTCTTCATCCGAATGGTAACCATAAAATTTCCTTGCTCGGACAAGGCTGCAGCCATGGATATGCTGTCTTTTCGAACCAGCATTACCTTTAAGCTGCAAGTGGACCAACAGTAGTCTCATATTACATATAAAGCATCATCCATGTAAAAAAAAAAAAAAAAAAGAAAGAACTAGAAGATTAAAGAGAAGTAATTCATAACCAAGCATACTTTCAATGATTTCTCAAGGGCAACAGCAACTGCGTTAGTGTATGCATCACCTGCAAAATTCAGAAAGTTAATGCAAATATATGTATTTTAAGCATCATGTGTTCACTTAAGTAAACCATATTTAAAATTAGAGTACAGAACCTCGGATTGAATAATTGTACCTCCTTGACTTGGATGAAGAGGTATATCCGAACATGGGACATAAAAATAAGGAAAAGCCTACAACAGCAAACAAATATAGACAACTTAGATAAAAAAAAAAAAAAAGTCATTCTTTCAGAAAATAAAAGCAAATAAGACAAGTGCTACCCATCAATCCTTTCCTGTTTAAGTCATTTGGTATTCATAAAATCCACAAAAAAATAATGCTATCCATTTGGAATTTCATGTTGTAATACGAATGAAAATGTGACTTTGCACTAAAAGCTGAAATTCAACAAAATTCTATCATTAGCAAATTACTTCTAGACATTCAAATAGACTAATATCTCCATAATCTTACCCTGTGAATATGCAAGCAAGCCTTCTGGCCAGCAAGAGTAGAGCCATAAACCCTTATAACAGGCACTTCGTTCACATTTCCACCTTCAAAACCATTTCAGTGAGAATAGCAAGTTAATATTATGAATTGCAAACCCTGATTCCCCCAATTTGCTTAAAGCGAATTAAATCAGAGGGTTTCAATTCGAGAGCTAACCTTGAAAGCTACTATAACAAATATCGGTGTTAGGAATCGGCGGTGCCATGTAGTAATCGATCGATACGATTCGGAGACTGAAAATTTTCGAATCCAACTGCGAATTTTCCATCGATTTATCCTCTCAAATATACCAATTTGAAAATTTCGCATTTCTGTTCTTCGATTTTGGAGAGGTTTGGCGCCAACTCTCCACTCGGGCTCTCCGTACTTAAGTATCAAAATACCCCCAACTTTTTGAAATATCAAAAATACCCGCAATCTAATATAATATATATGGTAAATTATTTATAGGTCTCTAAAATTTTGACTAATAACGATTTTTTTTAAAATGGCAAAATTACTCTTTAATTATTTGAATTGTACCATAGTTTATTTGAATTAAACCGGACTAATTAAACTCAAATTTTAAATCAAACCCTTATTATTATTCAAATGAAACAAACCCGATTCATTTTAGCTTCCTCTTCTTTATTACCTTATTCAAGCAAAAACATGAAACTTGGTTACTTATAAAACATGAAACTTGGTTACTTATAAAACATACAATTTCTGAAAGTTCTTTTACAAACAAGTCCACTAATAACTACAATCAAGAACAAGAACAGAAGAATCCTACAAAGTAAAAAGGTTCTTTTGCATTATATAGAAACACTATTAGGAATTCCCCTACCAGTAAGTCCAACTTCACTACTAGGAACAAGCAAAGTATAAGGCATTAGAACTGGTCCGATTCGGTTCTTCAATTCTTTATCTTTGTTCATCTCCATGATCTTATCCTCAATCTTTTCAAGCTTCTTTCCGAATTCTTTAAAAGCCTCTAATGGCTTCTCATCTGTCGTCCATTCGGGCGTGTCTCGCTGACCAAGATAAACTTCATCTGAAGCATGCCTTGAAAGGATTTCCACTAGAGAAATCCCAAGAACAGTCTGCAATTGAGCAGTTATTGTTTTAAAGAAAGCCTTATCTGGGTTCGACCTGAGCTCTTCGTATTCGGGAGTTCCAATTTCAGGCAAAAACCTTCGGCTTAAGCTAGGCCGGTTAGGAAGGTAGCCTCCATAAGGATATTGACCAAAGTTGATTGCTGCATGAAGAGCAGATGATATCCAAATTATAATAGTGCATGATTCTATTAGCTCTTCTCTTGTATGCATTTTCGGCCACCAAGTTTCATGTTTCTTGTCACCATGGCCAACTTCTCGGATTTCTTTCCACCATGACTGAAGTTCTGGATCTTTTGCGACCATATCATCAGTTTGGTAGTAAAACAAGCAATAGTCTTTCACCCATTCTCGTATGGCTGACCATATTTCAAGCCCATCAACAGCAAACGGGTAGTCTTTAATTAGTAAGCGAATCCCGTGTGGTGAATTTGGATCTTCGACTGCTACCCCTCTGAACCCACAACAAAGATTTGTTCTTTTCATGTTAGTGAAATGAAACAAGTGGAATTTTATGGCTTGTTAATGACCAAAATTGCATTTTTTTACCTTTTCTTTAGATCCTCAGGAAGCGATTGCTCTCTAAAATTCCAGCTTTTGTAAGCAATTGATGTCATTTCCATAGAATACCTCGTCGGGAAAACTGTGAGCTCTAATAATCCACCAGCATTAAGCAGTATCTGTCTAGCAACTGCATTTATGTTCATCGTGTCCCGGAAGTGAGGGTGTAGAAGTTTGTGTACCGGATGAAGCACACTTAATTGCCTATTTGTAGCAATAATAATCGGCTCCATTGTAGCATGAGTGTGCAACCTGGTAAGAAAATGAGAACATTCCCAAAATCAGTTACAGTTCTTAAAAGCTCCTTGTAAGCCTAGACAAATCCCCATTAAAAATCAGTTTTCTTTGTGTACCAGATTCATACCAGTGACTTATAAGCTGGTGAACACCAGAGTCAACTACATTCACATAAGCTTTAGCCAATTGCCAAATAGAGCCTTCGACCCCATCTTCTGCTGCTGTGCATACCTTATTAATGGCTCCCAATTGATCACCTTCAGGATGAGGCAAGCTTAATTCAATTGCTAATGGCTTTAAAGTCCCATCAGCTTTCAAGAAAAGTAATGTTCTCGTTGCATAAGTCTTCACGGACGTAGCATTTACCCTCCTCAGGTAAGGCATCACTGTATCATGGTGATCTAATATGTATAGCTTATTGTTCTTCAAAGCCTGTCATGCATAATAGCTTAAAATAAGCTAAATACAGAAAGATTTTGACTTTTATTGACTTCTTGAAAAAAAAAGGTAGATTAACAATACCTCATCTACAGTCAATCCATCTAGATTGTTCTTTATGTGATCTTCTGTTATTGAACTATTTTGATCACCATATTCTTTGCTGCTTAGCTTGCTTTTTGGAGGGAATTCCTGGCAATTTACATTAGTTATAACCTATAAGCAAAACATTCAGAAAATCTATTGCCTTTCTTTATCTGATGAAAGTTATAATAAAGGTCTGATTTTCACCTGAAGACGACGAATGATGACAGGATTTATACCAGCCAACATTTCCCTGCCAAATTCCTCATCTGTTCTCCAAGCAGTCTTACTCTCTAAAAATTGCAGACAAAATATTGATACATTCCTCAAAAAAATCATAATTTAGAGGGAAAATGCAGGAAACTGTCAGGGAGTAAACCCTAAACTACTTCAGAATGTAAATTCATCAACAGTAGAACAAGAAACGGATTTACTTGGTTCACCTTACACACAGTAAGGCTACATCCAAGGAGAGAACAGCCAGAGCACCATCATCTTATTAAAGAACCAGAAACCAACAGTATAGTTACAAGCCCTAAGGAATAAATACTCACATCAACTCTAACCTACAGAATCTCAACCAGAATACAGAGATTCTATCTATACAGTCTATACACAATAATCTCACTCAAGAAATTACACAGAGAATGGAGACTGTACAGAACCAAAGAGAGAAAACGAAGAAGCACAGACGAAAACCGTTTAGAGAAAAAAACAACAGAATACAAAGTGACCGCTCAAATTCTCATCACTACAGCTTTTATACTTAGGGCAAGTCACACACATCACACTGCCAGAAGAGCTCCAAGTGAATGAAGCTTCCATTCTGACTTCAAGTATAAAATGCAGGCAGCTTCAACACAAAACGCAGCATACAGTTGTAGGCAGAGTAAATTATCACAGGCTTCCTGTGTTGGACTTGGGCAAAGATTCAGGGTCATAACCCACAGAAACAAACACTGCAAAATGTTAAAATAGAGAAAAAAATTATACCTTTGATTACTTGAGGCACTGGAAATTTGAAAAGCCGCTCTCCATCAGTTCGGAAAATTTCTTTCAGCATCTCAAATGGAATGTTTTTCACTATATCATCTCGTACAGGTCCATCAAACTGAATCCCTCCTTCATAGAGTTTTAGTACATCATCAAAAGAGTCAAACTCATTGGGGGTTTTATCAAACAGAGATTCTAACTCAGGTTTCAGAAACTGAGCTATGGACTTTAGCGCATAAGCGAGAAAATCAGACATCTTCAAGTGGCCAAATCGTTCGTCTCGTGGAACATATATGTTCAAGCTCGAAAGCTGTGGCAGCCTGCTTTCGTAGCGAGGATCTGCTTGTAAATGTCAATATCAGAAACAGTTTAAAATCTGGTTTTTAACTAAAAATGCAGTAAGAAGTGTGATTCACAAGCAAAAAGCAAGCTTTCACTCTCCAAGAACAGTATAGTTTATGCACTAAAATATTGCCTCGTCCTAAACCCGTTTATGCACTACGTTACTGATCCTAAATGGGTTCAGTCAGCATAGATAAAAGCTGGCCAAACCTCCTTTTAAGCCACTTTTAGCTCTTAAGCATTGAGAGTACGGCTGTAAACGAACAACAATTAAAAGTTCAAATTCGATTCAGCAAATATTCCATACTACGAGAAATCAATTGCATACCCTATTTAATCTAAGGTTCAACATCTATGCCACACTTTGCATTCGCTCTTGAATTTACGATGAACATTCCATACTACGAGAAATTTCAAGATTTTATGGCCCTATACGAAGCTTCTCCATCCGGTGT
>CANUEY010623996.1:0-11139 GCA_948099555.1 Croton setiger
ATATATATATATATATATATATATATATATATATATATATATTTATTTATTGTGATGGAGGAGTGAGCATATATAAATATTTTTTCTTGCGAAATGTGTATATAAATATTGGTTCAAATTGGTTTGCTTTTTTCCTTTTTCTGAAAAATGATACTAATTGCAATAATAGTCATATCAATGTCATGATCAGCATCTTCTAAAAAAAAAAAATCATATATGCCACTGTCCGGTCCGGTGTTTTCATCCCGGTTCAAACAACTACCGACTAAGTTCCAAATGGAAATAAATACAGAAGTGAAACGCCTTCTAGTTGCTTCATTTCTGAGTAGATCAATCATTTCACTTGCCTGCAAAATTTTCTGAGAAAATGGCTTTGGAGATCTGTGTGAAGGCCGCTGTTGGTGCTCCCGATGTTATTGGAGATTGTACGATCTCTGTTTCTCTCTCTATCTCTAAATGTGTGTATATTTATATTTGGATTTTGATCAAACATTTGTTTTACAATTTTTTGATTTTGAATTTTTCAGGCCCATTTTCCCAGAGGGCTCTCTTGACTTTGGAAGAGAAGAAACTTACATACAAGAGGCACTTGATCAATCTCAGTGATAAACCTGAGTGGTATCAAAATTAACTGTTTTCTCTCTCTCTCTCTCTCTCTCTCTCTCTCTCTCTCTCTCTCTCTCTCTCTCCTGTTTATTTATATTGATTCTACATTTTCAAATAAATAATCTCAAGTTATCTATTTTCAAAAAAATTTACTGGTTTGATTTTTCTGTGATGTATTTGTGGAAATGTGTTTTTGTGTCTGATTACATTAGCTACTAGTAGAAATTGGTTACTGTTTACCCTTATGTCCACTTATGCGTCTTGGTCTAAGCGAATTCTGAAGTTGAAGGAAAATTTTCATTTGCCTTTGATAAGACAAGAAAACGCTTTGTTCATTAATAATCACTGTATAATCATGGCCGTAAAGATTTGAAGTCATTTCCCTTTGATTTGGAACCTTTTTTACCAGGATTAATAAAAACCTAATGCTAGAATTTAAATATCAAGACCATGGCCAACAAATTCATTGCTACAAGGTATTAGGATTTTTTATTCTCATTCAACGCCCTTACTACTGTTATTGTTTTTATAGGTTCTTGGCAATAAGCCCTGAAGGGAAGGTGCCTGTGCTGAAAGTTGACGATAAATGGGTGCCTGACTCAGATGTTATTGTTGGAATTCTAGAGCAGAAATATCCTGACCCATCTCTTGTTACTCCTCCTGAATTTGCCTCTGTGTAAGCATGTTCCATCTACCCATATACATTTCATTTCTGTTAGCTTAGAGTGGTAAGAGATTGGATTTATTTTTCTTTAGTTTGTAGTTTTTACATAATGGTGAATGATTGTGAAAATTGAATTTGAATTTGGCGCGGGGGGTGGGGGGGTGGGGTGGTTTGGGTGGGGTGGGTGGTGGTGGTGTTGGGTTTTACTTTAAGGAGTCTGTAATATATAGTTTGCTTGTATAAATCTTGACTGTTTTCTCTTCGCTGTTTGTTTTCAAGGAAACTTGAGTTTGAGTGCACTATAAAAAACTCTCTTTGGTTCCTTTGACATTTATTTTCATTTTATCATAACAACGCCCGAAGGAACTAGCTTCCTAAAATTTCAGTTTTGGGGAACTACAGTTTATAAAATGTTTTTGGATAGATCTTAAAAGAAAATATATGTGTTTTCTTTTCTTTTCTTTTCTTTCATTCTTTCTTTCTTTTTTGAGAAAGGAGATATTTTGCTATCTGGTTATATGAATTTGAAAGATCTCCAATTTGTTCTGTTGGTGGCCACTGTTCAACTTCTTGGTCCTTTGTGATGTATGGCCTCCTATTTGAGGCTTCTATCTTTTAATGAGTCTTACTCAAATATGCTAGGTAGATTTAATTTCTTCATAATAAGCATTATAACTTGAGCATTAAGCGATAAAAAAATTTCAAAATATGGAGAACAAACTCTAATGGAGTAGAGCTAAAACCTTGTGTAAGGAGGAACTAAAATCTCAAAGAACCTAGGGACTAAATCTAAAATCTTTTTCTAATAAACAAATATCTAGATATTATTTGAAAAAAGAAAAAAACTAGGCAAAATAATTTCAGCTGAAGAATGCTGACATTGAGAAAACTCAAATGGTGGCCGCTCAAAGAATTATTATGAATTGAGCAGTTACGGTTGATGAGAGGAAAGGAATAGAAAAGACTTGTATCAAAGAAAAATGTTTTGATACTGCAAGCAGCATTTGTATTTTCTCTCTTTTTTTTTTGTGTGTTGGGTTGAGATTGCTCACGATCTTGCATCTATGCAATGTGAGGTTGCAGAGGTTCACAGATATTCTCGGCTTTTACCAAATTCTTGAAGAGCAAGGATTCCAATGATGGATCTGAGGAGAATTTGCTTGTGGAGCTGAAGGCGTTGGATGAACATCTTAAGGCCCATGTATGAACACAATAAATCAATTGTACATTCATTCTTCTTAATATTTTCGCTTCAAATTACAAACTAATTAATTGTGACATTGAATTAGGGTCTATTCATTGCTGGGGAAAAGATCAGCGCTGTTGATTTGAGCTTGGCACCAAAGTTGTACCATCTTGAAGTTGCTCTTGGCCACTTTAAGAAATGGTCTGTTCCTGAAAGCTTGACTCATGTCCACAACTACATGAAGGTATGTTAAAATCTGTGTATATTGTGTTCTTTTTTTACTTAAAAAGTCTTGAATATGTTGAGTGGTGGAACCATATATCTTGTATTATGCTTTCATGAGATCGTATTCCTTCTTCAATGACCTCGCCTAACATGCACAAAATTGCCATGTCTTGATGAAGCTACTGCACTGATTTTGAGAGATTCGTATTGAATTTTTTAGGAAAATTTATCAGTGCCTAATGAATGCACTTTGGATTACTTCTTGTACTGAAATTAATACTTTTACAGACTAAAGTTTTGAATTTATTGAGCATTAATAAAGAAGCAAGATCTGCTAATAAACTTTCAAGTTTTTTTGGAAAGTTTGTTGTGAAGTAAAAAGAGGTTTCTTTTCTCTGCAGATATTATAATCCAAACTAGTTGTTAGAATTATAGGAGGGATGAAACCTCATTGTGATTGTGTTGTGCAGGCACTGTTCGCGCGGGAATCATTTCAGAAGACGAAGGCTACACCGGAACATGTAATTGCAGGTTGGGCACCAAAGGTCAATGCATGAAATAGTTCTAAGTTATGAATGTAGTTGATAAATAATTGTTAGAGATGCAAGACTTTGATGATGCATGCTGTTAGTAATAATAAATTTAGCTATGCTATTACTATTTACTAGTAATTGTTTTTCTTTTGCTTTTAAATTCCTCTTTCCTTTTAATCTGCAATTCAAATAAATGCAAAGTCGTTTTCCTACTTTTTGTTGCATAATAATAATTTAGCAACGTGTAAATATAAGGGAAAAAGTTAGATTTTTTTTTTTATTCCTTTTATCTTTTGAAATAAATTCCTTTATTCCTATTTTCTTATTGTCCCTCCAATGACAATTTTACACGTTTACGAACCAAAATTGAGATGAGGACGAGGATATGTACCAAATTATTTAATTTTAAATAATATTTTTAAAAATAACTAACACTATTCAAATAAGTTATTGAAAATGTTACTTTTAAAATTAAAAATAGGATAAGGTCATTTATCAGCTGCACATCTTCAAATTCTTTACCTTGAAATGAGTGTATTTTATGCAACCCAAAGTAATTGGAAATTTGAACTCATTGTATTGAATGGTAAGGGAAGAAGAAAGTTCATCTTCGGATCAAAACTTTGTAACTTTTTGTTTATTATCTCTCTTATTTTATCTTCTTCCCTTGTTTGATGTTGTTTCTATGAATATATATTATTTGGGAAATCTAAAAGGTAAAAGAGGCATCATGTGGTTATTTAGCAACGATATCAACATGGCTTTGTTTAGGCTCACTACATTTCTAACTCATTCTAAACTAGTACTTTTTTCAATATAATTCTCAAAATAACCACTTTTTAGTTATAAACAATTTATATATGTCTTATAAATATACTGTAAACATATTTTAAACAAAATAAATAGAATCCTTTTAAGGAACTAAAATAACGATTTTGGGCAAACATATAAACATGCTTCAGATTCCAACAATTGATAAAAATAAAAAAAAGATTATACTCACTAGTGCAGATTGAAGAATTTAACTCTTAAAATAGGGCAACCTCGCGAAGTTCTACTGTGCTAGTGTAGCAGGAGTTATTGGATTGTTCAATAACCAGAGTTTACACGGGAATGAAAGTAATTCAAAGCCACTTTTGGATTCTTAGAGGGGAACAAGGGTTTCCAAATTTAGAGGAACAAAACACTCAATAAACATCTTATACTCATGCTAAAAATTTTAAGTTTAGGTAAAGAGCCTCCAATTTTTTTTGAACATTAAAGGGCGCCTTAAAAAAAATAAAAAATGAAAAAGGCTTTTTTCTTTTTTAAACCATGTCATTCTAACTTTTGGCTTGTCCGAATAATCCTGTAATCCAGAACCGGCCCAACGGGATTATTTTTATTTTCTAAAATATCTTTTCAAATAAAATAAACAAATGAAAAAAAAAAAAAAATCATAAGGTATGTCAATTAACCCTTAATTAAATGTGGCCACGGTCCGGGCCGGGCCGATTCCGGATCTCGGCAATGCCGATCCACGGTTCGATGTCTAATGGAACCGTAACCGGTCCGCCGAATCAGCGGTTCGGCGGCGGGTTAAGGACCGACGGTTTAGTAGTTTAACCGGCGGTTCGTACACGGGTTGGGGAGGTCCGGTTCGATGAAGGATAAACCGGCAGTTATACAATTTTTCAGAAAAAAAATAAAAAAAAATTTAAAAATAACTTGTAATCATTTTAATTGATTGAAATGAACATTTAATTTTTTCGGACTCAAATAGTTGGAATAATTTTTTTGGACTCCAATAGTTTGAATATTTTTAATTTTTTTTAATTTATTATTTGAAGAAAAAAATTTTAATTTGTAATTGTAAATGTTAAAGAAGAATGATACATGTTGAATAATTTTGGATTAGAATGTTGAAAAATGAAGAACAGTAATAAATAAAATTAATTATTTGACAAAAATAAAATAATAATTCCGATCAATAAAAAAATTATGTAGAGAATAAAATGATAAATAAAAAATAAATATTTTATTAATTAAAAAATTGTAACATCTTATTCACTGCAATTTACATACAATTTGAAAAATATATTTAAAAAAAAAGAAAAAAATGAAAAAGAAATTGGGCTTGAGAATAATATTTTTTTATAAAAAAAAAATTATTCGGCCTACGTATTTTCTTTGGCAGAAAGAAAAATCAAATCCCACGTAGTTCTAATGCTTACCTCAATTTTCGGCGGCGGAGGAGGTTTCGGTAACTTCGGAGCTTTCATCGGAGGTAGAAGTCCAACATTCTTGTTTACATGAGTCAGCGGCCGCCCAATCGCCGACCCATGCTTAGGCTTCTAGATTTTCTGCTCTCAATTTTGTTCTTTTCTCGGAAAGCAGAAGGCCGCCGGCACTAAATGCTTGCTCGGCGACTGTTGAGATCGACGTCGCCAAAACTTCTTTAGCTATTTTGGCCATAATTGGAAAGGTGTGTTCATGCCTACCTCACCACTCCAATATGTCGAAATTGATCGGATCTGTAGCTGCACCTGAAAATTTAAACTCGGTGGACAGGTATTTGTCAAGTTCCGGATAGGAACTTGCACTAGTCCCCCTCGGACTTTTTTGGCGTTGGGAATAAATAAGGGAAATTTTGTTTTGAACCGAGGTCCCACCCAGTCTGGCGGGAGTAGAACTTCCGACCACGTTAGTTTCAATAGCCGAAGCTGAATTTGCAGAAAATTCAATAAACAAATCAGTAACAGTTTACCTAGTTTTATTAACTAAACTATGTACACTAATCATTTCATCAATAGGCAAATTTAAATTTTCATAATAAACATCCAATATAGTTTCTAAAACATCTAATCTAACCCTAGGATCAAACACAGCAGCAACCAAAAATAAATTATGAATAATTTTAAAAAAACTTAACCATTTATTTTTCATAACATGCACAAAATCTTTCAATTGAACATCATTTTCAAACAATTGCAATCTATCCACTATATTAACACTACATTGCAAAAAAATATGTGATGTTGGTTTGTACACAAGACTAAAAATTTTAGTTACATCATTAAACACTTCAAGCAAATTAATTATTTAGAACAAATTTCCCATGATTGTGGATAAATCACAATATCGTGGTTATCCTAGGAATTATAAAAAGCACACAATGCATCATTATATTCGAATGATTGTGCTAATAAAGTGTATGTGGAATTCCATCTGTGCACAACATCACGTTTAAATTTTGTAAGAGTCAAATTATTACTTTTAAAAAATTTAAACCAATTTTTCATAAATTTATTATGAGAGTAGAGGTGTTTAATTACATTTTTAATAGGTGAAATATGCACTTCCAAAAATTTTAAACCATCTTGCACACACAAATTCAACACATGACATGCACATCTTATATAAAAAAATTTACCGTCAACATTTGGTTGACATAATTCTTTTAATTGATGGATTAATGCAGTGTTTGATGCAGCATTATCAAATGATATTGTCAAATTTTTTTTACAAGTTTATATTAATCTAAAATGTTATGAATAATCTTATAAATAATAGCGGCAGTATGCCTTTCGTCAAAAGCACGAAAGGCGATTATTCTTTTTTGCAACTGTCAAGAATTATCAATAAAATGAACTGTAATACCCATGTAAGAGTGATTGTGCCAATTATTTATTCAAATATCAGAACAGATAGAGACACATCCTTCCAATGCAGCAAATTGACCTATTAATATTTTCTTTCTTTCTTTAAATAAAGTTAAAATATTTCTTTTAATTGTATTTCTAGAAACATTTTTAGCAAGTTGATTAACACATTTTTTTAAAAAAAATTAATGAAACCATATTTCTCACCAAAAGAACAAGACAATTTTTCAACACATATAGATTCGGCTAATCCTTTTTTATAATCTCTATCATTAAAATTAAAAATAGAATTTTTAGATGAAGCGTACCCAGATATTTACGTTTGAGATCTTTTTTTACCGAAGAATTCCGCCGGATGCTTTTGCTCCATGTGCCGCTTCATTGTTCCATACCCTTCCCCCATTTTCCACTTGTAACGTATGTTACAGTGTTTGCAAATATGAACGTACTCCGAATTCCCGATGGACTCCCGCCGGAAATGCTGCGGTACATCACTTGTATGCTTTTGGGAAATATATTGTTTTTGTATTCCAACTTCCTCCCCCGAATTAATTCCAGGACTGAAAAAAAAAATAAAAATAATAAGTAACCCGAATAAATAATAAATTAAGGAAAAAAAAAGGTACAGAGGACAGAATAAAAGAAAATTAAAAAAAAATTAAAACAATAATAAGTTAAAAGGAATACATAAAAAATAAAAATATATATATAATATACACAAAATAAAATAACTAAGTTAAATGAAATATAAATTAAATGAAAAATATAATAAATAAATAAAAATTATAAAAAATAAAAAATAAATATTAAATGAAAAACAAAAATTAAATAACATAATTAACTCGAAATATAAGAATAAATAAATAAATAAATAAAATTAAATTATTAACGAAAAAATTAAATTAAACATATTAATTAACAAAATAAAAATAAATACTAAAAAAATAAAATAAGTAAACCTTGTTTGTTGGATGGTGGCGGTGGTGGCGGTGGCGGCATTTTTGATTGTAAATGTTGCCGCGATTCCTCAGTTGTAAAGTTTTCAAAATTGGTTGGAGAATTAATAGGCACTCCTCCAATAAACATTTGAGATCTTGTTGGATCGACCGGATAATCAAATAAATCATGAATTAACCGTTCTCCAACTTCTTGAATTTCAGGTTCCTTATCCCTTCCTACGGCAGTACTTGATCCGGGTTGATATTTTTTTTTTAAAAAAAAAAAATAACTAAGGTGAATTTGAGAAAAAAAAAATTAAGTAGTGGTATTAAAAAATTGGGCAGAGTTACAACGTAAATTACACAGTATGAGAACTAATTAAATTTTTTTTGGACAGTATGAGAGAGTAGAGAGTGAGCAAAGTTGTAAAAAAAATTCTCCCCCCCCCCTCCAATTTATAGACAATTCCTAAAATTTCGTTAGACACAAATTAACCACAAAAACTACCCATTTTCCACTATTCTCGAGGTTAAAATCATCCACAATTTGAATATTTTTTCCCTATAAAATCTGTACAGAAATCAGAAAAATGGGCCAGCCCACAGGTTGGGCCCGCCGGGTCCGTCCTTCCCCTAAGGTCAGAGGCGCCTTCTGCTAGAAAAACGGGCTGGGCCCGCGGTTTGGCCCGCTGGGCCGTCTCCTTCTCCTGCCACGCCAACAGCCCGCTCTCCATTGTGGGCCAGCCCTAGCCAAAAGCTGTAGCCGTCCTTTATCCAGCCCGCCGGTTCCAGAATTTTCAAATTTTTTTGAATTTTAACGGTTAACCGGCGGTTTGTTTCAGCAGTTCATTCACGTTTCACGGTTTTTCATGGGCCCGGTTCGAAATTCTCTTGAACCTGAACCGGCCCGTCCTCAGGCCGGTTCAGGTTCCGATTCATGCGGTTTCAGGCTGCCACGGGTTAGGCTGGTTTAGCCACGGGCCGATTGGGCCGAACCGGCCCATGGCCATATCTACCCTTAATGAATTATTTTAAAATATCTTTTAAAAGAATTTTTTTTTTTTCATTTTAAAATATCTTTTAAAAGAATTTTTTTTTTCATTTATTATCTTATCATTCCAAAATATTGTAGGCTTATTAAATTTTAAAACTAAAATAGTTTTATGTAAATATGTACCACACGTGTATATGTACCTGTTGACGCTCGATTTTTGACCCCAAAATTTAAAAAGAAAATATATAAAAAAAAGAAAATATGTTTATTTTATTTTATTTTTAGTTTCTTTTTATTTTGTAAAATTTTGAGAAAAGAAAAAAAAAAGAAAGAAAAAGAATTAAAGAACAAAGAAAAATTAGAAAAGAAAAAGGTTTGCTTTAAGCTTGATTTGCATAATATGGCATGTAAAAGTTAATCCTGAAATTAGAGATGAAATTGGAGCAGATTAGTGGTTGTTATGAAATTGAAGGATTAAATTGAACTTTTGCATAATTAATCTCAAATTGTTATTTTGGCAATATTCTGAAATGTTTTGTGCATTATTTTAGACAATTAGCATGTTTTAAGGTTTGTTTTGATAATTTCTATGATTAGGGACCGATTTGAAAATAATTTCTACAATTAGGGACCGATTTGAAAACATAATATAATGTATAGGTTATTTGTGCATTTTTGACATCTTTAGGGACTTTTTTTTTTTGGTAATTTTCATATGCATATTTTAAATATTTATTTTAATGCTTTTGGGTTTAATTTGAGGATTAAAGGTTAGATTGTAATTAATTAGGACTGTTTTGTAAATAATTTAGGGTTTGAATGCATTACTTTTTGCATTTTAATTTTCGTATATTTGCTGCTTTCCATAATTTAACTTGTTTTTGCAAATAACCAATTATTGCTAATTAGGAACATCGCTAATTTTAATCACGCAACGACTTTTAATTAAAAAACTTATATTTTAGAAAGAAAAACAAACCAAGATGCCGGTTTTGCCGGACGACGGTTTAAGTAAAACATAAACCGTCGTACCTTATCCCCTTACCCAAATCTCTAATTTTTGACCAGTGCCTATTTCAAAAATAAAAACGGAGTCATTTTTTCTAAAATTAAAAATTGGTATCCCGAAATCGGGTGGCGATTCGAAAAACATTTTAAGACCGACTAGTTTCAGCAAAGCAAGAAAAATTGTTTTGTCACCTTGTTTTTGGTAAAAATCCAAAAATCATGCCGAAAACTAACAACAACAATACCGCACTTGTGTACCACATGCATAATGTACTGCACTTCTTTACTCCTAGTTAGGACTGCAAACGAGTTGAACCGAACACTAACCTCTTTAAGCTTGAC
Organism: Croton setiger; assembly: GCA_948099555.1. NCBI lineage: Eukaryota > Viridiplantae > Streptophyta > Magnoliopsida > Malpighiales > Euphorbiaceae > Croton > Croton setiger. The sequence continues at coordinate 10,138 of CANUEY010623996.1, forward strand.
TCGTTTATTAGTAGAGCTTTATTTTTTACTCGTGCTCGGATCGTTTATTAACAAGCCGATCTCAAACTTCGCTTATTAAAAAACAAGTCGAGCCCGAATGAGTCACGAGCAGCTCATTAAGAATCATTTGAGAGCTTATTAAGTGCTTTTATCATGAAATGGATAAAATTTTAGCAGAAATTTGAAACCATCAAATCTAAACAATTTTAAACATAATTATTGATGATTAATCTATAAATTATTTTAAATTGCATTTTAAAATATTATTAATAAAATAATTCAGTATTGAAAAACTAAGCACAAGTTCAAATTAATTGAACAATAATAAGTACAAAATTCAAATCTGATAACTCTTGTAGTTTAGAAGAAATCATCACGGTAGTTCAACTTCCACATCAGCATACTCCTCATCAACAACCTATTAATTATAAGAAAAAATATATATATCAAAGTGGAGAATATATATCATTATGAAAAAAAGATAAATAGTTGGTTAAACAAATTACCCTTTTCTTTGACTTCAATCCATAATAAGTATTGTCATTCCGGATTTTCGGATTGGGAGATTTTGGATTTTTACCAAAAACAGTGACAAAACGATTTTGGTTTGCGATGCTGAAACTAGTCGGTCTTAAAAATGTTTTTAAAGAGTCGCCACCCGATTTCGGGACACCAAATTTTAATTTTAAAAATGATTCCGTTTTTATTTTAAAAGGCACTGGTAAAAAATTCAGAGATCGGGTAAGGGGGTAAGGTACGACAGTTTAAGTTTTACTTAAACCGCCGCCCGGGAAAACCGGCCTATTGGTTTGTTTTTCTTTCCAAAAGTTTTTATTAAATATCCATTGCGTGATTTAAACTAGCTGTTGACGTTCGATTTTTGCACCCCAAAATCATTCGAGGATGATAAAGAGTTTCGAATTAGAAATCGGCCTGATTCCTTTTCGGCTCGCTCTTTCCTCTTTTCCGAAAATATTTTCTTAATGTTTTAGTCCTTTTTCA
>CANUEY010624442.1:0-14470 GCA_948099555.1 Croton setiger
TTCAAAACCGGTTCCCGAAGGGTGGCGACTCTAAAATTTTTAAGACCGACTAGTTCGGCAATCATCCAAAAAAATATTTTATCACTTGTTTTTCAAAAATCAAAATCTTAAGTTTTTCGGTTTAATTAAAATCGGAAAAGTCGTCCGCCCGAATTGGGCCGTCATCAGCGGGGTCGTATGACATTGTGTCTGTAGCCCCGCAATCAAACACCCATTTTTTTTTTCCATTTTATTACAATCCCCATTATTTTTATGTACATGCAAAGAAAATGGAGCCAAATTAAGTCCACAAGCATCCAAATTAAAAGGCCCACAAGAAAAGTCAAATGTTGAATAGCCTTGCTGTTTGGGTTTTTTTTCATTCTTAGTTCTGGGTACTGAAGGCCCACAAGGGGACTCGGGTTGTGGCCCCGGGGCGGGCACACGGGATCCTTCCCTGCTAGACCCCGCGGATGGAGACCCGAAGACCAAAGGACACGAGGGTATTTGGGGACCCTCACATCTTTGGTCTCCAGACGCCTCGTTTAACAGAAACCCTTCATTTACTTCCAGAGACTTCTGTGCCTTCATCTCCTCTCGTGCAGCCGTTTCTGGTTTGGGAACCGTCAGTGTTTCAATATATGAAAACCCATTACCTTCCTCCAGTATCTCATTCACGATTGTTGCCTTAGTCCCAGAACGTTCTCCGTCGGTTCCGGCGATGTAGTGTATGCGTTGCTCGCCGTTACCGTGGCCCCTCCTTTGGATCCTCGTTTTTTCCTGTCGGGCCACTAGTCTGGGTAGCCGATGATTTTGAAGCACCCCTCCTTTGTGTGCCTTGTACCTCCACAGTGGCTGCACTTGAGTTTTGTTTTATCGATCTCACTATTCCAGAGTGATGACCTCGCCACTGTTTTGGCCAGATCTGACAGGACTTTGGCCACGAGCCCATGGCTTAGTTGAGAACCTTCTGGACTTGACGTTTCTCCCCCCAGGATCTCCTTCCTGGCTGCCTCCCTTCTAATGATGGCATAGGCACGTTCAGCTGAAGGTAAGGGCTCCATCTTGAGAACGTCCCTTTGCTCTACTTCAAACCGATCGTGAATTCCAGTCAGAAACTGGAAAAGCTTGGTCTCTTGCTGGATTTTACTATAAGTATTTATGTCTTCTTGGCACTTCATTGGATTTGGCATCCTGCGGTCGACCTCTTTCCAGATTGCCTGTAAGGTCTTGAAATATTTCTCTATTGTAGTCTCCCCCTATCATAAATTGTTCGCCTTTACTGTTAGATTATAGATTTGCAGGGAGTCACTGTTGGTCTGGAACGTTGTGGCTAGACTGTCCCATAATTCTTTTGCTGTTGCGTGTTGTACATACTGTACTGCTAGTTCAGGTTCCATATTTTCTATTAGCCAGGCGAAAACGATCGCATCTGACTGTTTCCATTTTATGTAGTTCTGGTCTCCAGAGGGCAGAGGAGGTGCTACCAATATGTGGTTAAGTTTCCCCCTGCCGCTGATGGCAATCTCCATGAGACGCGCCCACAGTGTATAGTTGGATTCATTTAACTTCACTGTGAGATTTACAATGAAGTTGCTGGATGGGTTGGATTCTGTTGAGCTTGATTTCGTGAGGTTCTGGATGATCTGCAACAGTTGAGTAGCAGATGCATCCATTTCAGTTGCTCCTGTTGAACTGATTTCATTCTGGACACTCATTTTTGGTAAATGATGAAGCCACACTTGATCACAGACAATTGTGAATCAAACCGGGCTCTGATACCATATTAGAAAACAGATTTTATTTTATTAAGATTGAATTCATTGAAGTTATATATTTAGCTTTACAATGTACATGTATTTATACACTTATTCTGTAACAAAAAAAAATCCCTACATAAATGGAATCTCAATCATATTTTGTTTTTGTTTTGATTTTTATTCTGCTTCTATATATATATATATATATATATATATATATATTCTAAGATTTTGGTGAATTGTAAAACTTTTTTTTTTTTTTTTTTTAAAAAAAAACAAAAAACAAAGAAAGAATGGTAAAACTCAATCAACATGTTTTTGACAATTTTGAATTGTGTGGAAATATTTGGCTGAGGTTAAAAAACAACAAAATAAAACTTTGGCAATTATTATCGGTAGGCTAATTTTCGTATTCTATTGTTCAATAATGCCTTTGCGAGGTTCATAGCATGTCAGTTATTTTGTATCTATGATAGTCTTCTTTCATTCTTTAAACATTTATTTACATCCTTGTTAAAAATAAAAATAAACGTTTATTTCTATACTTATTTTAATATAAAAAAAAACAATAATAAACCGAATAATATTAAGGTTCATACATTAAACACTTCATTTGCCACACAATATGAAATCGAATTAGTCTCCTGTACACATTCTGCACAACCACTAGAAGCTTTACGTAATTGGACACTAAATTTCGCAAACGAAAAGAAACCACCTTAACTCCCTTTACATTTACATATTCATTTCATTAATTAGTTTTCTTATGTAAAATAATAATAAAATCAACTAACTACTTTAACATAAAAATCCAACGTTTATGTAAAAAATAATAATTCCATTCAAAAATTGTAAAAGTAATAACAATATGGGGAAAAAAAAATCTTTATAGTATAGTCATAATCACCATAAAGTTGTGTATCAAAGTAGAGGACACCTATAACTTATAGTAAGCATCCCATATAGCTACAATAGAAGAGGTGGGACAATTAGTTAGTTACTATGCCAAAAAGATGCACAAACCTTGCCTACAATTATGACATTTCATTGAAATTTTTAGCCTATAAAAGACATTAATATATATATGCATAAAATCTATGATTTATAACCTTTTCTTCTTTTTTTTTTTTTGTAATAATAATAATAATAATAATAATAATAATAAACAAATATATTGACATACTATTGTTGACTTCCGTTTTCCTTCAGTAAACAAATATACGTAGGAGTACAAACAGTTTGTTACTAAGGGATAATGCTACTGTAAAATTCAAAATATTTAAAATACATCTCAACAACTGTAATCCTTATCATATTGACATTAGATAATCATATTGTTCCACAACCTAATTTAGATAGGAAATAATTGTATAATTTTGACTTTTTTTTTTAAATGAAAATAAATAGGTATCTTATATTATGAAAATACTTTGGAAGTTAACTATTAACTTTCTAGTACACACTAAATAGTATGATTTGATTATAATCATTATATTTCCGTTGTAATAATTATGATAAATTTTCTGCAATCCTAAAAGATTATTAATAAAACTTTACATTTTTAATGTATTTTATTTATTTATTATTTTTTGAAGAGATTGTTAATTTATTTTATTATCATCTCTTTTTATTACATAGGGTTGGATATTACTGGATAGCACATTTGGAAATAGCATATGCTGCAAAATGTATACAATCAATTTGCCTTTTAATATAATTATTCAAATTTATTTAATCATTTCAAGATAACATTGTAAAAAAAATCGGAATTATAATAAATTTAGAATAAATCAGTTTATAGTATTTTCATTAAGAATTGTAAAATTTGCACTTATCAATGGTTTGTGATTATGCTGAAAGAATAGTAAAGAAAAAGAATTACTCCCTCCCATTTTATTAATATAGGCACAACACTTTTTCATAAAAATTAGAAAATTAAGTTAAAGAATCCATTTATTCAAAGCTAATTAGTTTAACTAACTTATTTGTGCTTGTTAATAAGGGTAAGTTAGTCTTTTTAAGTTTAACTCAATCACTATAGTATGACTTTATATAAATTAAACACTAAATTAAAAATTTGCCTATATAACAAGACTAGGGATGAGTACAATATTAGTAGTTAATTATGACCTCTGTTTATATGGATATTTTTTTTTTGAAATAATAAGAAAATAGATTAATCGGGTATTATTTATGTCCATTTAAAATAATTTTTTAAAATGGTAAGAAAATATTTTAATCTCATAAAATTGAATATAATTTAACTATATTAACATTATGCGATCATATTAGTATATGATTAATTATGATTTTAAATTGAAATTGTAAAATTTTTTTAAATAAATTTATTACACAAAAACGACATTTGTTAAAGAAAAAATAAATAAAACTGACATTGACACTCAATAGATAACTTCCGCTCGTGACGAGTACTAATTTTGGTTCCAATAATTGCATGAAATATTATGAATGAAAAAGGATAAAATGTTGGAATGAAAGGATTAAAGGAGGTGTGTGTTAGAGAATCATAGATAGTAACATAAGATTACATAAAGAAAAGGTTAAAAAAAAAAGCGAAGAAATAGGGTTGTTTTCTCCCCCTTCAAATCCGCTAAACATATCTCCATTGTCGGGAAATTATATATTTCAAGATTTCAAGCAAATCTTATATAAAAAGCTCCAAAATAAGTATAAAAGAGTTTGAATAATTTTGGTTAAGTGGGGTCTTACATTCACACAAGTTTGTCCTTAGATTTGAGGCATATATTTTCATTCACACTATTATGGGGGCTCCTCCTCCATCTACCCTAATAACAATTGGCCAAATACATAATTGTGCCCTTATCGTTTGCATGATTTCTCTAGTGATATTTTATCGTTTTAATATGACATATTGTGCTCTTAAACTATCTAAAAGTGAACTCTCATGTTCCTATCACTTCACCTTTAAAGTTTTTTATAAACGATCCCTGGAAAATTATGCAAGTGGTGGTTGGAAAATACCCAAATGGTCTTTCACTCTCCTTCCTCTAGCTCCAAAAATGACAGAGGGATTAATTGGATAATTTTTCAACCCAAAAATTACTTCCAATGATAAAACATGCAATTGAAGTTACCAAATCAAATCTCTCACAATGATGATTCCAAATATGCTTTCAAATTCATTATTCCACCACCGTAACACCTTGAAGAAAAGGAAATGAAGCGTTGGGTCATTTTGATGTATATACTAGACCCGTTTCAAACTCAACCTTTCAGCCTCCGATCATAGAAAATACTTATACCAATTGAAAGATATCGTTGAAATAAGTTGAACGGTGGTTTTAGATTTCAAATACATAATGTCATTTGTAGGATTTCCTTAGTGGCACCCTATCATTTCAATGTGACATATTGTGCCACTGAACTATCGTTTTTCTTATTTTTACATTACTTTAGCTTCAGTTGTCAAATTTAAAATCTAAAACCATCATTCAATTCATTTAAACAATATTTTTCAATTACATAGGTATTTTTTCATGATCAGTGGTTGAAAGATTGAATTTGAAATGGGTTAGGTAAATGGGTCAAAATGATCGAAAATTTTATTTCCATTAAGGTGTTACAGTGGTGAACAAATTGATTTTAAAGTATATTTGGAATTCTCATTATGAGAACTTTGATTTGGTATGCTTAATTGCATATTTTATCTTCGGAATTGAAAATTAATTTTTGGGTTGGAAAATTATCCAATTGGTCTCTTTGTCATTTTTGAGCTTGAGGATGAAGAAGGGTGAGGAAAAATTTGTGATGTGAAACAGAAAAGGATCTGTTAAAAATTTCACATGGACTGTTGACGAAAAGTAGGGCAAGAAAGTGTGCAACAATGCTTGGATTGCATGTTCAAGACCAAGTAACCGAGGAGTTGACAGATCAAGTGTTGGAAAAGTGTTTGAAAGAGCTTGAAGGCATGTCTAAGTTAGTAACTTTACTTAGTGTGTGGTTTGGAGAGTCAGAAGTGAAGAAATCTGAACCAAGACCAAACACAACCTCAATACGGTTGTGTCCCCTGAACGTGCAATAACAAAATTGTTTTAAAGTCAAACATGGTCAACACCACGGCTGTATCCTTTGACCGTGCAATATTTAAGTTACTCCAAACACGAACATGGGTTCAAGGTGTTAGATTCTCAACATGCATGTTCACCTAAACACGGACATGCTCTATGTAAGAGACTGAATGATGAGAAACTAAAGCTTCATTCGGCACGCCACCACACAGCCTTGCCCGTAGCCGTGCTGTATTAATTAATCCCATTTTTGTCTCTACTTTTTGTGTTTTTCCTTTTAGGTTAAGGATCTAGTTTTGTAAACCTATAAATAGGTCTTTTTTGTGGCTATAAACATAATAATTAGCTTATTCATTCATTAAATTTTGCTTTTTGCAATTATTTTATGATTGAGAGAAGTAAGGATTTATGTTTCCTTGATTGCAACACAAATTAGATAACTTATCAACTTCATTATCGTGTTCTTATAATTCAATCTCACAAATCCTTCAATCAAAGATGTTTGATCTTTACTAAGCTTTAGGTGTCTTAGGAGATGATTCTTAGCATTTGGATCTCAACTATCATATTGTGCAATGGGGTTTATGGCTTATTGCCTTAGGATGTCTCGTCGATAGGTATTTGAACCGATCTTAGGTAAATTTGTATCTATCTGTTTTTATTTCAGTTTAATTTCTATTGAGTCAATGTTAGGTTGTTAGATTTCTCATCATTTGGTATCAAAGCAAAAGCAAATAAATTCTTATTTATTCATGAGGTCGAGGACTTATTTTCATTAGTATTGATTCTAAATTCATTTTGGGGAACTTCTTCAACTTATATAAAAAAATTACAGATGTTCAATTCTTGTTAAGCTTTCAAATTATTTAAGAGACCTATTATGTTTAGATAAAATAATAAGAAAAAAAAACTAAGTTTGTTTAAAAAATTCAAATCGCTATTGTGTTTGGTTGAGTAGTTAAATCTGAAATTAGTGGGGTGTTTTTTTTTTTTTTTTTTTTTTTCATACCAGCTTTTTGGGTTTATAATTAGGTCCATAAATTAGCTTGTTTAAGGTGAGCTGATTTTCTACATCATATACAAATCTTATTATTATTGACCTCATTGTTTCTAATTTTATTGTTGATCTAGCATTGATTCCTTGACATTGCTGGAGTATTTTTTTTTTTTTTTTTTGTGTCAATACTTTGATTTTGATTATTGTGTAGCACAAATTATCTTGTGTTGCCTCCTAATTTTCAAGTTTCTTTCTAGAAGCAAGTTTTTAGTTTTCTTGAACATAAATAATAGTTAGTATTTGTGATCATTATTTGTAAGTGCAATCAAAGAATCAACGAAGAGAGGTAAGAGCTCAAACACTTGAGTGTTTTTGTTTATCTAATATTTTACTTCTAGTTTCTTTGTGAATGTCCAATAAATAGAAACATGAAAAAAGATAAAGTTATTGATGATGGTAGCATTGGAGAAAGAGTCCTAAGATATCTTCGAAGATTACTGATTATTCAAGCAGACAGTTAATGGACAATTCAAGAGATTGATGCAACTTATGGCTGAGATACACAAGAGCATGATACAGTTAAGGATGTCACATACAATTGCTCTCATAAGGTACCCATTCGAGATAAAGCAAAGGGTATTAGTGAGAATGTTAAAGAGGTTATAGAGGTGAGCTTGGAAGGGAAAGAGCAAGGTTCGACAATTATGATAAAGAAGTCAAAGTTGAACAAGCACGAGTTGTTGATAATGATTTAACATCTATCAAGATGAAAATTCCTAAATTTAAAGGCAACAACAATGCTGAAGAATATATTGAGTGGGAAAGAAATGTTGAATAAATCTTCAAGTGTCATAACTATTCAGAGGAGAAGAAGTCCCATATAGAAGCTGTTGAGTTTTGAGGTTATGCCATATTTTAGTGGGATCAGCTTAAATCTAAGAGAAGAGGCAAGGGCTTGAGAGCAGTGCCGCATGAGATGTATTGAAAGAGCTTATGAGGTAGATATCCATCCCTTCATACTATATAATAGATTTGTGAGATGAGTGTAAGGTGGTACAAGTGTAGAAGAATAGCACAACAAGATTGAGATGATCATGAATAGAGCTCAAATTAAGGAAGACGAGCATAGGTTGATGTCCAGATATTTTAAAGTACTCAATCAACAAATTGTAAGGGAGTTAGATATATACCAGTATAACAGTATGAAGGAGATGATGGATAAGGCCATGAAGATTGAGAGGAGGTTGTAAAGTAGAAGTTTTATTAAACCCAATTACACTATGCCCCAAAATATTAGTGGTGGTTATTTAGGTTAAAAAGTTGGAGAGAAGTAAGAATTCAAGAATCCTTTCCAAAAGGGCAATGCTTCTACTTCTAATGGTAAGGGACCTTTTAGTGGGCCAAGCAAGCAACAAAAAAGAAATAACACTCCACCCTTTATTAGAGAGATAAAATATTTTAAATGTCTAGGGAATTGACATATTACTTTGCAATGTCCAATTTGGAGAGTTATGGTTGCCACTATTGATGGTGATATTATATCTGATTCTAATTATAGTGATGTTGATGATAATGAGTTTCTTAATAATGATGCTGATGTTGATGATTGTGATGAGTAGGTTGAGAATATTTTGATGGATGAACATAGAGAGATGCTAGTTACTAGGCATGCTTTGAATATACAGGTGAAGGAGGAGAGCCTAGAACAAAGGGAGAACATCTTTCATACTAGTACTTTAGTTAGTGGTAAGGTTTGTACACTTATCATTGACAAGGGGAGTTGTATGAATGTTGGAAGTGTAATAATGGTAGAAAAACTTGGGTTTATCTTGTTTAGAGCATCTTAATCTATACAAGCTACAATGGTTTATTGATAGTGGTGAGGTGAGAGTGACGAAACAAGTAAAGGTACCATTCTCCATAGGTTGGTACAAAGATAAAGTTGTGTGTGATGTTGTGCCAATGCAAGCAGGCCATATATTATTAGGTAGGCCTAGACAATATGATAGAAAGGTACATTATGATGGGTATATAAATAGGTATTCATTTACCTATGAAGGAAGATTGTTTTTATTCCACTATCGCCCTTAGAGGTTTATGAAGATAAAAAAAATGCTTGAAAGACCGTCTAATTCAGATTCTAAGGGTAGGGAGAGAGAACATGATAAGGAAAATAATATGGAAAAAGAGGCAAAACAGAAAAATAACGAAATTAATGACCTATTGGTGAGAAAAAATTAACAAAGAATGGAGGTAAAATCATACTTTTATGCTAGAGGGAGAGAGATTAAATATGCATTAACTAGTGGATAGTTTTTATTTCTCATTAAATATAAAGAAACCTTATTTTGTGACATGTTTTACTTGACAGTTTTCCTTTGAGTTTTTTATCTTTATTACAGGAATTTAATGGTGTATTCCCGACGAAGTTGTCGAGTGGATTGCCACCATTGAGGGGAATTGAGTATCAAACTGACTTCGTTCCTAATTTAACTATCTTAAATAAACCAGCTTATAGAAGCAATACAGTGGAAACAAAGGAACTACAAAGACAAGTTGATGAGCTGATGAAAAGGGGATGATTAGAAAAATTTTGAGCCTTTGTGTTGTACTAATACTTTTAGTTCCAAAGAAGGATGGAACTTGGAGAATGTGCATTGATTATCGAGCTATGGATAAGATTACAGTGAAGTATCAACATCTTATATCTCTATTTGATGATATGTTAAATGAGCTTCATGGTGCTAAATATTTTCTAAGATTGATCTTATGAGTGAGTATCATCAAATTAAGATGAAACTAGGAGATTAGTGGAAAAATACTTTTAAAATAAAATATGTTTTATATGAGTGGTTAGTTATGTCTTTCGGTTTATCTAATGCACATAGTACTTTTATGAGATTGATGAACCACGTTTTGAGAGTTTACTTAGGAAATTTTATGGTTGTATATTTTAATGACATTTTAATTTATAGCAAATCCGAAGATGAACATGTTTTACATGTTAGATTAGTATTGCAAGTGTTGAGGGAAAAGAACTTATAAATCAAGTTTAAGAAATGCACTTTTTGCATAGATAAGCTTGTTTTTCTTGGTTTTGTGATAAATAAGCAGGGCATTAAAGTGGATGAAGAGAAAGTGAAAGCTATAAAAAAGTGGCCCATCCCAAAAGTGTGATTGACTTGAGGAGCTTTCATAGATAAGCTAGCTTTTGTAGGAGGTTCATGAAGGACTTTTCTACTATTGCAGCGCCATTGACGAGCATAATCAAGAAATAAGTTGGTTTCCAATGGGGCAACGAGCAACAAAAAACATTCGACAATCTGAAAGGGAAGTTGACATCCGCACCTATTTTAGCACTACCTGATTTTGTTAGTATGTTTGAAATTGAATGTGGTGCTTCTGGTATAGGTATTGAAACTGTTTTAATGCAAGAGAAGAAGCCGAACTCTTACTTTAGTGAGAAGTTGAATGGAGAGCAGATGAATTACTCTACCTACAATAAAGAGTTGTATGCCTTAGTGAGAGCATTGATCATGTGACAACATTACCTTCTTCCAAAGAATTTTGTAATTCATACGGATCATGATTCCCTTAAATACTTGAAGGGACAAGGTAAGTTAAATAAAAGGAATGGTAAGTGGGTTGAGTTTATTAAACAATTTCCATATGTCGTGAAGTATAAATAAGGAAAGGATAACATAGTTGTCGATCCATAGTCTAGGAGATATATTTTAATTTCTAGTTTAAGTTCTAGATTACTTAAATTTAATTTCTTAAGGACTTATATGTATGTCGTATGTGAACAAGGAGTGTTTAATTCTTTTTATAGGCATGACCTTTATTTTTTTAAAGGAAATAAATTGTGTGTGCCTAAATTTTTCATGCATGATTTGCTTGTACTTGAGTCTCATTGTAGGAGATTAATGAGATATTTTGGAGTAGCTAAGACTAATGATGTATTTATTTTCACTTTTACTGGCCATCTATCTACAAAGATGTTGAAAGGTTATTGTCTTTTTACGTTGCGTGTAGATAAGCAAAATCTAAGTCTATGCCTCATAATTTGTATATGTATGTATGGATTTGTGCTTTGATTGCCTAGAACTAGAAAAGGTAGAGATAACATTTTTGTTGTTGTTGATAGGTTTAGTAAGATGACACGTTTCATTCCATGTCATAAAGTTGATGAAGTCATCAATGTAGCTAAATTGATTTTCAGGGAAGTGGTTAGATTGCATGGAGTACCACAAACTATTGTGTCTGATAGGGATGGTAAGCTTACGGCGATGGTCTTTTATAAGTCTTAGAGAAGATAAATGACAATGCTTACAAGATTTCCAAATCAAAAGAAGAGTAAGCTTGCGGCAATGGTCTTTTCCAAGTCTTGGAGAAGATAAATGACAATGCTTACAAGATAGACTTGCCATGTGAGTATGGTGTTAGCGTGTCTTTTTAAAGTTTTTGATTTTTATCCTTCTGATGATGCAAATTTGAGGACAAATCTTTTTCGAAAGGGGGAAAATGATACGAACCAAAACTAGGTTAAGGATCCTTTAACAATTCCGCATAGACCATTGACGAGAGGTAAGGCTAGAAAGTTTGGAACAACGCTTGATTGAATGTTCAAGACCAAGTGACCAGGGAGTTAACAAATCAAGCATTCGAAAAGTGTTCGAAAGAGATTGAAGGCATGCCTAAGTTAGTATCTTTACTTAATATCTATTTTGGAGAATTAGAAGAGAAGAAAGTTGAACCAAGACCGAACATGGCCTCAGCACGGTCGTGTCTCCTGAACGTGCAACAACAAAATTGTTTCAGAGGTGAACACAGTCAACACCACGACTGTGTCCTTTGACCGTGCAACGTTCATGTTAGTCCAGGCGCGAACACGAATTCAAGCACGGGCGTGTATAATTCTTAAAATGGGTGTGTTATATGTACGAGATCGAATGACAGGAAATTGAAGTTCGGTTTGGCACACCCATGATATGGTCGTGTATGTGGCCATGCCACATTAATTAATCACATTTTTTCTCTAGTTTTTTAGTTTTTTCTTCTAGGCTTTAGTTTTGTGAACCTATAAATAGGTCTTTTTTGGGGCTGTAAAAATAACAATTAGCCTATTCACTCATTAAATTTTGCTTTTTGGAATTGTTTTGTGTTTGAGAGAAGTGATGATCCGTTTTTGCTTGATTGCATAATGAATTATAACTTATCAACTTCATTGTGGCGTTCTTCTAATTCAATCTCACAAATATTTCAATCATATACATTTGAGCTTTACTAAGCTTTGGGTATCTTAGGAGGTGATTTAATTAGCGTTTGGATCTCAACTATTGTATTGTGCGAAGGAGTTTGTGGCTTATTATTGATGGTTCCACGTCAATAGGTATTTGGACCGATCCTGGTAAATTTCTATCTATCTATTTTTAATTTCAGTTTAATTTTTATTGAGGCAATGTTAGGTTGTTAGTTGTCTCATTAATTTGGATAATTTTCAAGTACCGTTTTTCTAAAATCCTTAGGTGATAGAGATAAAAATATGAGAAATCACTTTTAGATAATTTAAGGGCATAATAGGTGATATTGAAATGATAACATGTCACTATAAAAATCATGCAAACCATAAAGACATAATTATGTATTTATACAAATAACAAATCACATTATGCAAACTCTGAGGATGTAGATATTTTTATTTACAATTTGGTTTGATCGTGAATAAATAAACATGATAAGTTGAAATATTTTATATTGTTAAATTTTTTCCAAAATTAATGCATGATTGAAAAAAAAAAAAAACCAAAGAATTTTGTAAAAAATAAGAAACACGCAAATTTTGATGTCACGTCCTGCATGCAACACTACCGCTATTTTTTGTTTTAAATTTTCTCCATATTTGAATTTTTTAAAAAAAAAAAAATCCAAATAATTTACGATTGAAGGCATAGAAGAAATTAAACATAAATAGTTCCCATTAAATCAATCCACTTATTTTTTATTGAAAAAATCTCTAACTTAAATATTTAGAGTGATGGACCTCAAAATTCAAATTTTAATAAGTTAAATAAAAAACTTAATTTACTGTTAAAAGAAACATAGGTTGGGTCAAATAATTAAAATTTTTTTCATGTCTAGATTAAATATGGGTTTACCATTAATTTGACTAATAAATTTTGGTTTAGCATCAATCCGAGATCATAGTTGTATGTAGTGTATGGTTAAATCAACGACTATAGCGAACATGAGATTTTAATTTTGTGGTATTGTTGTGTAGGGCTAAATACGGCAGCTAGTGTGTCTATATATATTATCGGCTACACCATGTTTTGCCTAGATTAAACATTATCTGTACGTACTGACTATCTAAATCAAGCTAAACCAGGCATTATTTATGTTTTGGAACAACCAATTATTTTTGAGATAATATTTCACTATGATCTAAAACATCTAGGAGCATAGAATTTACACTTTTTTTTTTTTAAAAGACGAGAAATGCAACTGGAATAGATTTTTAATATCATTGGATTTAGTTATTAATTATATCTCATGAAGTTCCAATGCTACTAATTATACCAAATAGTATGTCACAATAAAGTGTCTCTTTAGAGGTTTGTAGCTCCATTTTTTACTACGTTATCCGGAGTTATGACTCAATATAATTACATTATGGAGAGCTTAATGATGATATATTTTGTTCTCTTTAAAAAAAAAAAAAAAAAAGATCATATATTTCATTAAAAAGAAAACTCTTTTAATACAATATCAACATAAAAATAAAATTTGTTAATTTTTTCAATTAGATCTTTTATCCATGACATAATTAAATGATATAAAGATAAAAAATTTATTATTTTCATATAAATTTTATTACTGTTAATATATAATTAATGTGTGTAACATATTCTAAAAAAATCAATAAACATAATAGCACAGTAACTCACTCTTTTTAGATTAAAATTCTTTTAACACGGATAGATTAATTATAATGGAAAAAAAAAAGTTGGTATAAAAATTTGGCATTATATCCAAAAATTTGGCATTATACGATCAAATATTGGAAGTGAAACTAAGAATTAATTAAGGCGATAATGAAATAATTAAGGAGGTAACCGTAATATTGGCATTAAAATAACCGCCGTACTTATGTAAAAAATTTCAAAATCTTTCTAATAATATTTTGTTGGAAAATCTAGTGAAAGGTATAAAAATTTCTTCATTTATTTAATTTTATATTAGGATTTGAAGTATAATAATTTATAAATAAAGTAAAAAAAAAAACAAAATTTCAAGTGATTTTTTTTCTTACAGAAAATAATCAAAAACTTAAATTAATGATCTTAAATTTGTTTAAAATATTATTTAAATAATTCATAAGTTCTACATTCTAGATAAAGGAATAGTAATAATTTATATATTATTTTCCGCGGCTTATATTGAAGTTTAAGAATTATATTCAAAAGCTTATGAAACAAAATAATGATAATAAGTAAGCAGATATATGTGAGGAAGAGGAAGTTAAACAGCACTAAGAAATTAATAAAGGGGTAATTACTTTCGGGTCCCTGTGGTTTGGCGCAACGAACTCGTAGGTCCCTCTATTTTGGAAATTATATCATCGGGTCCCTATCTTTTGAAATATTATACTCTCAGGTCCTTCCATCCAATTCTGCCGTTAGTCA
>CANUEY010625078.1:0-13884 GCA_948099555.1 Croton setiger
CTAATTTTTGTTAATTTCTCAAAATAAACACTAAATTTTCTGTAAACTCTTTTTAATTTTTCGGAAAAGTTAAACTTTTCCTTCTAACCTTCAGACTTGTGTAGGATGATTAAAAAATAAATATGTAATTATTTAATAAAATCTTAATTGAAATATAGATAATTGCTATAGTGATAAAATGTGAATGGTTGTGCTTTACACAATAAAATATTATCACGTCAATATAAAACACTAAAGTGTTATGGTGTAGTTGGTTATCATATTGAATTTTATGTTAGAGGTCTTAGGTTCGAATTCTTTTATAGTTGTTTTTTATTTTTATAGTGAGTGGGACCCACAGGTTTGATTTAATAATTAAAATGGTCTGATTCAAATAAATCATGGTTCGATTCAAATAAACCAAAGGGTAATTTGGTCATTTTGAAAGAAAAAAAAACGTTGACTTTTCCGTTGACTAACGGCCAAAATGGACGGAAGGACCTGAGAGTCTATTTTTTCAAAAGTTAGGGACCCGTTGATATAATTTCCAAAATAGAGGGACCTACGAGTTTGTTGGGCCAAACCTCAAGGACCCAAAAGTAATTACCCCTTATGTAAATTATAACATTGTGGTTTGTTGTTAGGGGTGTGCAAATTGGTTAACCAAAACCAAACCGAATTTGTTGATTTTCGATTAACCGAATTTAGTAAAGTAGAAACTGGAATTGAAACCGATTTTTTCGATTAACCGAAAACCGAAACCAATACTTTTGGTTAACCGAAAAACCGAACGGTTTACCGAAAATGTTGAAACCTGTTTTAAACCTATTTTTCAACCTATTTTAAACTAGTTTTAAACCTGTTTTTCAACCAGTTTTGAACATGTTTTTCAACAATTTTTGAACCTGTTTTTCAACCTATTTTCAATACAAAATTCACACTATTTCATCATCATTCATCATTCACCACACACCATTCACATTAGTAAATATACATAATTGATCTAAATTTCTCAATGTATCATATAGATATAATTACAATAGAAAAAACAATAAATTGCATAAAAATAAAAGTCCCGAAATGAGGTTGTCAACAACAAAATCAGCATCTTTATGCACAGGTAAAATCATGGTAGTGGTGGATAAGGGTGAGCAAATTTCGGTTAGAACCGAAACCAAACTGAAATTTTCGGTTTGATTAACCGAAAATGTGATACTTTCTTGAGTTTCGGTTTTTCGGTTCAGTTAACCGAAAAATCAATTCGGTTTTCAGTTAGGACTTCTAAAATTTTCAGTTATTTCGGTTAACCGAAAAACCGAAATTTTTATATGTTAAACGTCGCCGTTTTGAATGGCCAACATAATTCCTCTTTCTGCTTCTTCGTTTGTTGTTGCCGCTGCTACTATCCATCTCTTCTTCGTCTCTCTCAGTCTCTCCTTCTCTTCCCATCTATTCTCACTTCTCTCACTCTTAGCCGCACCGCCGCCATTGCGTCGAAGTACCCAGCAACCACCACCACCAATTTTGTCACCTAATGCTTCCTGTTTCAAGTACCCAACAACAAAATTAAAGAAGAAACCCTAATACCCGTACCCAGCAAAATCAGAATCAGTCTACAGCTTCTGAGATTTTTATAGGTAAGTTGTATGTTCATTCTCTATGATTCAATGTTATAGTTTCCTCTTTTTTTCTGAATTTATCGTTGATAGATTTCATTGAAGTGCTTCTGTTTAATTTTTCTGCTCTTTTTTTTTTTTTGTTTCTCACTCTAGATGCTGTTTATGCTGTCTATGTCCTGCTTGATTGTTTGATTATTTCTCCTACTTGATTGTTTGATTGGACTTTGAATATGTGGTGTAGAATATGTGGATTTTTTTTGTCTAGCAAACATGGCAGTTATCATAATTTTGCCTATGACGATCAGAATGCACTTATATTATCAGATGTTATCAAATGATGATATCCTATCTAATTGTGATTACCTCTTGAGGCAAAGTTGCCTCTTCAGCTTTTATTTGTTTTATTTGTAGTTTTAGTGATTTGGTACTGCTCTTGTTTTTGCTGCTATATATGATATTCTTCAGTATTTTAGATTGTTAAACAATTGAGACAGCCTGATGATTGTTGTTTAAGAAGGTTGATTTGAAGAATGTTGATTGTAGTAGCTCGATTAGAAATTGGGTTCCAACAGCATCAAATGTAAAGAATAAGAAGGTTTCTCTAGTTGTCATTTGAAATATTATATACATGTAAATGAGAACCTTTTGTTTTGGTTTAATAATGTTGATAGACTCGTTTTCTTAGTGGATCACGAAAATCATGGAATGGTAGAATAGTCAAGTGTTGGACATCAGTTATTCCTTAGAGAAGATGATGACTAAGTCTAAATGGGAATCTCTCTTATGCAATTATTTTTGCTTCAATTAGTGGATTATATGTATTAGCTTCAGATTAATAAAACATCCTAACTTAAAACAGACTATTTGGTTTTATTAAATTTGAGGTCTTTGCGATTATCGCATATAAAAAATGGGTTTTATTTTGCTGCAACTCCGTTTGTAAGGGATGCAATTATGAGTGTTAAATTTAGCTTACTAATTACAATAATTTCTCCAAAATAAAGAACTTTTTTTTTTCACCAATCTAAATAAAAAACCTCAAATCACTACTAATAGAACTACATTTAACAAATCTAAAAGCTGACTTATGAATAATTAATGATGAAAACAAAAACCTTAATTTTAACACTAAAACATGCAATTTTACACCATATTCTAAAATTGCAAAATACCCATATTTTCATTTTTCTATCCAAACTGAAAATTTTTATATTTCATCTGTCACTAGATGATGAGCTATATTTTGAAGTCCAGTATTTCTCTATCTCTTCTGTTGATCTTCCTGGTATTCTCCCAGCAATCAAGGACCACCTATAATTAGAAAAAGAAAATACATAACTAGAACAACATCCTTTCATGACTTGTATTTTTCTATTCAATCATGTAAACAAACATAAAAAAAAAAAAAAAAAAAAAAAGTAAAAGTTAATGATGTCTTAAGATTATTGAAACCATAATTAATAATAAAAACAACATTTGATTTATAGGATAAATTAATATTACATCGTAATTAATTCCCTTGTTCCAATTTAAGTGTTATATTCACATATTCTATAATCTTATCTCATGCAGTGAATGATTTGGTGATAAAATTAAAGACAGAATTTGGTTTGGTAATAAAAATGAGGTGAGCATAAACAGAAATTCTTCCCTTTTTCATATTTGTTTTTATAAGATAGAGAATCATATGCCCTACGAAAAAGATCAACAAAGCAAAACTCTTTTCTTTTGTCCTTTTTATTCAACCCATTCAACCATTATTTAGTGGCAGAATTAATTCTCACAGTTGGCTCATTCTCCTTTTTTTTTTCACTTCTAATAACTAATTCCCATTTTTATATTCAAAATTATTATGCAAATCTCAATTTAAAAGTTGACCCAAACTTTTTTTTTTTCCATATAAATAGGGTATAAATAGGCCATACCTCGTGGTTTGCATTGACGTAGTTGATTTTTTTTTTTCCTTACAATTAGGCGACTTCATTGACGTAGCTAACAGTTTTATTGTAATTTGTAGATGGAGGAAACATTCAATAGCTCTTCTGTCTCTTAGAGTCAATCAAATGATGATGAGGTTATGATCAACCGTTCTGATGCTAGAACTGAAGCGGCTCCCACTTATCGAGGAAAAAATAAGAAAGAAGGCAAAGGCAAGGAAAAGAAACCAATGCCAGAACCTGTTGTTGAAAGGAAAATAAGCGAAAAACGATCCGAGGTATGGCAACATTTCACTGTGGTTGTTAATAACAATGGTAGTAGTAAGTCAAAGTGTAATTATTGTTAAACCCTTTTAGCAACCCATTCTAAAAACGATGGAACTAGTAGCATGAAAAACCATTTGCAAACTTGTAAAGTTAAGAATGTTAGTGTAGATACAAGACAATCAGTGCTTGCATTTAGTAAGGGTGGTTTAGGGGAAGGGCCTGAAGAAATAATGAGTATATTTAAGTTTAAACAACAATTTGCTAGGAAACAATTAGCTCGAATGATCATTATAGATGAATTTCCCTTTCGACATGTTGAAGGTGATGGTTTTGTTGGTTTCGTCCAAGCAACATACCCAAAATTTGTAATTCCCTCTAGGTGGACTGTCGCTAAAGATTGTATGGGTATGTATTTAGAAGAAAAGGAAATTCTAAAGAAATTTTTTAAAGATTCCGGTGTCAGAGTTAGCTTAACAACTGATACATGGACTTCATTGCAACAGATTAATTATATGTGTTTGAGTGCTCACTTTATTAACTCTTCTTGGACTTATAGGAAGAGAATTCTTAATTTTAGTCAAATAACAAGTCATAAAGTTGAGTGTATTAGAATAGATATAGAGTCTTATCTTGTTGAGTGAGGGATTGAAAATATCCTTACTATAACCATTGATAATGCTAGTGCTAATGATAAAGCTCTTGAATATTTGCAAAAACGGTTTAGTAAGTCATGATTATTCTATTGCAAAATGTGCTTACATACACTTGAGATGTATGGCTCACATCATCAATCTTGTTGTCTGTGCTGGGACTAAGCATCTGTCTAGTTCTGTAAAGAAAGTTAGAAATGATGTCCGATATGTGAGGCAATCACCGGCTAGGTTAAGAAAATTTAAAGAGTGTTGTGAGAAGGAGAAGATAGAAAGTAAATCAGTTTTGTGTTTAGATGTGTCTACTAGGTGGAACTCTACGTATTTAATGCTTGCAGTTGCCTTTTCAAGGTATTCAGTTGAAGAACCTGGATATCCAGTAGAGATGATTGCAACTGGACTTGGTATACCTCTCGAAAATGATTGGAGAAATGTTAGAAGGATAACTAAATTGTTAAAATTCTTCTACACATTGACCTTGCAAATATCTAGTTCGACCTTGCAAATATCTAGTTCGACATATGTTACTTTTCATGAGTTATGTCATCATTTATGTAGAATGCATGTTGTCTTGGATTCATAGTCTAAATCAAGTGACGTAGAAATGCAAAAAATGGGGAAAGCAATGAAAAAGAAATTTGAGAAATATTTTGGGCAGCCAGCCAAAGTAAATAAATTGATCTTTATTGCAGTCATCCTTGATCCTTGATATAAGTTACAGTATCTAAAATTTGCTCTAAAGGATTTATATGGTGAGAACCAAGGCAAAGTACTGCTAAGTGAAGTGAAGGATGAATTGAAATTGTTATTCAAAGAGTATACTAATAAATTTCGGCCTACATCTGCTGCTTCAAGTGTTCAAAACACTTCTAATGCTACACCTAGATCTAGTAATCCATCATCTTACCTAAATAACTCATATGCTGAGCTTGAGATTGAAGATGCTCTTGTCAAATTTTATAAGCATCAATTTAAACAAGACAGAACGGTTAGTCAGCTCACGTACTTGGATATTTATTTGACGAAAAAATACCTCAATATAAAGGTCTCTACTTTTGATATATTGGCTTGGTGGAGGATTAACTTGAGTAGGCTTCCAATACTTTCCCACTTGGCTAAAGATGCATTGGCAACTCCAATATCTACTGTAGCTTCCGAGTCAAGTTTTAGTACTGGGGGAAGGGTTTTCGATGCTTTTCGAATTTCATTAGCACTTATTGCGGAAGCTCTTATTTGTGCACAAGATTGGATAAGATTAAAGTGTCGATGATTTGAAACTACTTGATTACTATGTTGAATAGCTGCAAACACTTGATGAAGGTAATTCTTTTTAATCAAAAAAATTTAATTTTTCTAATTGTATCTTCATTTCTTTCTTTGTAACTTCTATTAAACAGAAATATTTAATACGAACCAACTTGGCATTAACGATTCAACCGCTGCAAAATATGTCAATGGTAATTTCTTTGCTCTTATGTTATTATAATAATGCATATGTAATGCCTAATTTTATTTTTATTTCATTTAATGAACTAGTTGTTGGACCTGCTGTTGTTGCTCCTAAAAATGACGTCGAAAGTGGTTCAAATGATAATGATACTTTAACTTCCCCGCTGCTATGATTTTACCTGTGGTTCATTTCGGAATTTTTATTTTTACGCAATTTCTTGTTTTTTGTATTGTAATTATATATCTATATGATGTGTGATAAATTATTATGAGATAGTGTTAATTTTCATTGAAAACATGTTGCAAAATAGGTTAAAAATTGGTTGACAAACATATTAAAAACTGGTTTAAAAGTAGGTTTATAACTAGTTTACAATTTTTTTTCGGTTTTCAGTTTCGGGTTTCGGTTCGGCTAACCAATTTTATAGTCCTTTTATAACAGGTTTACAAAAATTTCGATTAACCGAAAAATTTTGATTTTGATTTTCGGTTTCGGTTTCAGTTACTAATTGAGTGACTATGGTTAACCGAAAACCGACCGGTTTGGTTCGATTAACCAAAATGCTCACCCCTAGTGGCGAAGTTAAAGCATCATCATCACTTGAACCACTATCAATGTCATTTTCAGGAGCAAAAATACCAGGTCCAACAACTAATTCATTAATCAAAATAAAAATGAATTAGGCATTATATACACAATTATAATAACATAAGAATAAATAAATTACCATTTGACATATTTTGCAGCGGTTGAATCGTTAATGCCAAGTTGGTCCGCATTAAATATTTCTATTTAACACAAGTTACAATGAAATAAATAAAGAAATAATTATAACATTAAGAGTATATTAGAAAAATTATTTTTTTTCTATTAAAAAGAATTACCTTTATAAAGTTTTTGCAATTGTTCAACATAATAATCAAGTGGCTTCCTGATCTTAACCAATCTTATGCACAGTAAGATCTTCCGCCACATAGGTGCTAATGAACTTCGAAAAGCATCGAGAACCCTTCTCCCAGTATTAAAACTGGACTCGGAAGCTATAGTAGATATTGGAATTGCCAATACATCTCTAGCCAAGTGGGAAAGTGTTGGAAGCCTACTCTGCATTAATCTTCTACCAAGCTAATATATCAAAAGCATCAGATCCTTGTATTGACCTATTATTCTCCATCAAATAAATATCCAAGTCCATTTTCACACTAACCGCTCCATCTTGTTCAAATTGATGCTTGTAAAATTTTACAAGAGCATCTTCAATTTCAAGCTTAGCATATGATTTATCTATGTAAGATGATGGATCACTACATCTACATCTAGGTCTAGCACTAGAAGTGTTTTGAACACTTGAACTAGAAGACGATGCCGAAATTTATCAGTATACTCCTTGAACAGCAATTTCAATTCAGCTTTCACTTCACTTAACAGAGCTTTGCCTTGCTCACCATATAGATCCTTTAGAGCAAATTGAAGATATTTTAACTTATACCGAAAATCAAGGATGACCGCAATAAACATCAATTTATTTACATTGGCTAGCTCCCGAAATATTTGTCGAATTTCTTTTTCATTACTTTCCCCATTTTTTGCATTTCTACGTCACTTGATTTAGACCATGCATCCAAGACAACATGCATTCTACACATATGATGACATAACTCATGAAGAGTAACATAGGTCAAACATGATATTTTCAAGGTCAATGTGTAAAAGAATTTTAACAATTTAGTTATCCTTCTAACATTTCTCAAATCATTTTTGAGAGGTATATCAAGTCCAGTTGCAATCATGTCTACTGGATATCCAGGTTCTTCAACTGAAAACTTTGAAAAGGAAAATTCAGCATTTTCTGCACGATCAAACATCAAATACGTCGAACTCCACCTAGTAGGCACATCTAACACTGATTTACTTTCTATCTTCTCCTTCTCTCAACACTCTTTAAATCTTTCAACCTAACCGATGATTGGCTCACATATCGGACAGCATCTCTAACTTTCTTCACAGAGCTAGATAAATGCTTAGTCTCAGCACAAACAACAAGATTGATGATGTGAGTCATACATCTCAAATGCATGTAAGCACATTTTGCAACGGAATAATCATAACTACTAAACCATTTTTGCAAATATTCAAGAGCTTTATCATTAGCACTGAAATTATGTTATAGTAAGGATATTTTCAATCCCCCACTCAACGAGACAAGACTTTATATTCATTCCCATACACTCACTTTTATTATTTGACTAAAATTAAGAATTCTCTTCCTACAAGTCTAGGAAGAGTCAATAAAGTGAACAATTAAACATATATAATTAATCTGTGCAATGAAGTCCATGTATCAGTTGTTAAGCTAACTCTGACATCGTAATCTTTAAAAAATTTCTTTAAAATTTCCTTCTCTTCTAAATAAATACCTATACAATCTCTACAACAACCCACTTAGAGGGAATTACAAATTTTAGGCATGTTGCTTCCATGAAAGCAACAAAACCATCACTTTCAACATGTCGAAAGGGTAATTTATCTATAATGATCATGCGAGCTAACTGTTTCCTAGCAAATTGTTGGTTAAACTTAAACACACTTATTGTTGTTTCTCCAGGCCCTTCTCCTAAACCACCCTTACTTAATGCAAACACTGATTGTCTGTATCTACACTAACATTCTTAATTTTACAAGTTTGCAAATGGTCTCTCATGCTATTAGTTCCATTGTTCTTAAAATGGATTGCTAAAAGGATTCCACAATAATTACACTTTGACTTACTTCTACCATTATCATTAACAACCACAGTGAAATGTTATCATACCTCGAATCGTTATTTGCTTATTTTCCTTTCAACAACAGATTCTTTCATTGGTTTCTTTCCCTTACCTTTGACTTTGCCTTCTTTCTTATTTTTTCCTCAATTAGTAGGAGCTGAACCAGTTCTAATAGTAGAAGGATCCAACATAATCTCATCATATCTAAGAGACAGAAGCGCTACTCTGTGTTTCCTCTTCCACCTACAAATTACAATCAAATGGGAAACAAAATGCTCAAGATCAAGAAACAAAAAGATCCCTAAAACATGTCGTGATCATTAAACAATATTCTAAACATACTTAAATAACAAATTATTACCTAAACACATAACATTTAAAAAACAGTCTACAAATATAAAAATTACTAAAACATTCCATACAAACGTGAAAATTATGCAAGTAGTCCCTAAGACGTGCAACCTTGTCGAAACGGTACAAAACTTTGCAAGACAGCTCTTAAACATATCAAAACTTTAAAATCTGTCCCTAGAACATTCAACAAATTATAAAACATCCCCTCCCTACGGCGACCTATTTTTCGTCCACGGAACATTCAAGGGAGTAAGGATGTGACAAGAAATAAGAGCTTAAAATTTGAATTAATAACATTTAAAAAATCCGAACAACTTTATCCCTCAAAATTTAATTTTTAAAACAGCAGCTACAATAACACATTAAACTGTTTAAGTTCTTATTTTCTCACAACGAAAGTGCGGAGATCTTTTAAGCAAAAATGTGAAAAACAGTAGCAAGAGTATAAACCAAGCTACAAGCAAAAAATGAAGTTATAAAAGTTTAAAGAAATAGAATGAACAGTCATGTCATCTTCGAACATAGCAATAAACATGCCTAAGGAATGAACAGAGACAGTCCAGCCATCTTTGAACTTAACACACGATAGCATTGGTTAAACATTGAGGACAACAGGAATTTGGCACAACAAACAGCAATCAGACATCAACAACCACTTTTTAATCCACACAACATCCTAAACCGGCAGAACCAAGTATGATTTCAGGTTTGAGTTAAAATTGACTTGAACTTTGTTTGTTGTGATTCTGTTTTGATTTTGCTTTGAATCAAATTGCCTGTATAAAACGTATGAAGTTATAAAAGTTTAAAGAAACAGAATGAAGGAAAGTCATGTCATCTTCCAACATAGCAATTAACATGCCTAAGGAACACAGCAGTAAACCCTCATTAATTTTGCAGTGAAAGCGATGGATTAAATAATGGGTTTGAGGAAAAACTTGAAAGATTGATCGTTGAATTAGAAAGTCCTTTCAATTTCGTTCAAAGAATCAAAGATGGCTTTCGATATTTTTTGCAAAATGTATATGAGTATGATACGTGACACAATTCATACATATAAATAACTGAATTGATAATTTTTGCAAAATTGAGAAAAAATATATTTTTGTTTTTCAAATTCCTTTAATATTATAACCATTTAAATGTTGCAGCTCATCAGTAGGCAGGCAGCAACTCAAGGTATGTAATACAATTATAATGTTCAATAAGAGTAGAAAGAATAATATATTTGAGATGATAATTAAAATATATTTAATAGTGGTAATTACGAATTAGTGAGGTTGTGTGCAGTTCTTGGTATTTGCTTGCTCAGACTCTCGAGTTTGCACATCGAATGTTCAATAAGAGTAGCAAAATCTCTAACAATATAAAGACTATCATATGCACAAACACAATCCAATTAGAATGTTTTAAAATCTAAATTTATATCTACCAAGTATCAAATCACCATATACAGAGAACAAAAATAGGTCCCTATGTGTAGAATATTGAATAATAGATTTAGCAGGGACAATCAAGGGAAGGATAGCTATAAATATGGCAATAAAAAATACCCATCATCCACAAATTCAGAATGAAAATGGGTTCCATTTGCAGGGAATCCAACCAGCAACAAAACTATTGAGCTTTTTATCATCTGATAAGTCATATCACTGGCTTTGTGAGGGATAATTTGCTATTACCAATCCACCATCTTTTGTTTCTGTAGCCTTGAAATGAAAGCATTAGAGGCCCTGTTTAATGATGATGTTGTCCTAAAGATAAGACAAATACCAACTTCCAGATAATGAAACCTTTTGATTCTGCATCTTAAACTCTATTTCTATTGGTTTTCTTTTCCCTCATAAAATCATCCAGATGACGTTCAAAATCGTAACACAATTCTGTGATAAAATCTGATAAACTAAAAAAACAGAACAAGAAATTATCCTAATAAATGACAAACACAGCAGCAATAGAGGTGGGTTTAAATTTGAGAAAAGATGTAACCTACGGACAGTTTCATAACCAGCAAAGTAGGATTAAAACATGACAGAATCACATAGACAAGATCATGACAAGATCAACAGAAAAACACCAACAACTAAAGCTAAATAATGGTCAGACTCATGATACAAATTGACAGCAGTAACAGGGGATAGGTATTTAGGGTTTCAAGGGATCTTAATTTTTTCACTTACTTGAAATAGGAAGAAGTAGCAGGCGACGCAATTGGAATGCTCTGTTTGTTGGGTAATCCAGCAAAGTGGTGCAATGGTGCGGCTGAGAGTGAGAGAATGGAGAAGAAATAAGAAGAGAAGGAATTGAGAGACCGAAGTAAAAGAAAGAAGAAGAAAAGAAAGAAGTAGAAAGAAAGAGAGAGGAGGAAAAAAGTGCTATCCAAAATACTGAGTTTTAACTATTGAAATTTTCATTTTTTAGTTAAACGAAACAATAAAAATTTCAGAAGTAATAACAAAAAAAAATATAAATCAATTTTTTCAGTTAACCAAAATGAAAAATCGAATTTAAAAACACTTTAAAAGTTTGATTAACTAAACAAAAATCGATTTTTTAGTTCGGTTTCGGTTAAAACCGTTATTTGCTCAACCCTATTTGTTGTTGTTTGAACATAAATACATATTTTATAAATTATAAATGAGGCCTATAATAAATTGTTTAAAAACTATATGAATGATAAAAAAAAAAGTCTGTTTTAATGACGCATATAAATATAGATTTTACACTATGAGCTAATTGAAAATGTAAATCAATAGGGCAAAGGAATATCAAATCTAGAATTTATCAAATACAATAACTTTTCCATTAATTTCTTATAACTAGACTTGTCTGTAAGAAGATGCATGGAAGAGATATCCATAGTATTACAGTTTTAGTCATACGTGTTTTGCTAGTTTAAAGTCAAGAAAATCTATTAGAGAGCATTTCTAGCACATACTTCTCTTAACAAAGAATACTGTTTAATACTGTTTATTTGAAGGCAAATGAATGATAGACCATGTATGCATGTCTGCCAATGCATTCAATTTTGTTTGAATTACTTGCTGCTAATGAGGTGATCTAATGGCTTGCTTATAGGTCTTAAGTTCAGGTATGGTTTGTACAACTACAACATAAGTCTTATCAGTAGGAGATAAATGCTTAGTTATAAAAATTTTGGATAGAGTATGAGGTGAGATATGTTTGATAGTAGCAAGAGTGAGTCCATGATAGTCATTCAGATAAAGGTTGTTTATGAGACCTAATATACTTTCTTGGTGAAGAAGTAGATGCTAGTTTGTGAACTTTTTAGTAGGTTGATTTAAAGAAGATTCTGAAGGTTTTGAAAGAGAATCGGAGGTGAAAATCAAGTGTACATGCTTTAATCTGAAATTCGGTGAAATTAGTTAAGTAATACAAGTTTCATATATTTCAACTGGGGTTTTATTGAGAAATGGGGCAAAGTTAGGGTGATTTGCTAGGTTTAGCCACACTCACCTTCTATTTCCCTTCTTATAATGTGGATTAAAGCTAACATAAAATAGAAACTATGATGTATTTATCATAGTTCACTTTTAAAAAATCATCTCCAATGCTTTATCTTCCATTTTCTATTTTCTTTTCTTTTTGAGGATCACAATTTAAAATGAAACTAATTAAGTAATAATACTTATGTTGATATTATCAAGTAAACCCTCAAATGCTCTGAAAATAAAAGATATGCTCGACAATATCCTTTAACACATCAACTTTATGATAAATTAGGAAAAAATTATATTTTATCATTGAGGTTTGACTAATATTACCATTTCAATTCATCATTGATTTTTGCATAATTGTCACAAAGTCATTACACTTTCACACTGATTCTATTAATTTTTGGAGTTTATTTAAGGCAATATCCTATCAATCTACTTCTTTTTGAAGTATATGTATAATATATTTAAATTGGCATAATGACTTATTAGTTGAAAGATATCAAAATCAAGTGGTCTTATAGAAATTTGCCCCAAAATTCATTAATAAAATAGTAATGCATGCTAACCAAACTTGAGTGACTATATCGTAATTTTTCATATATTAGACATTATCAATTGATAATGGAATAAAAAAAATTTACATGTGACAATTAAGTAGTAGTAATCAACTCTACCATTGAATATGTTTTTTTACGGTACATTGAATATGTTGAATTGTATGTTAAAAATATATATATATGTTGAAATGTCCTAGAGGTCAAAATATAAATTTCACTCTGAAATTTGGCATAATTTGCATTTAAAATGAACTTTATTTGAAAAACATTCTAAACTTTGTGACAAAGTTGTGTTTTCACTCCTAATCCAACATTTCGTCCAAAATTGAATAAAATTCAAATTTTAAGGACCAATTATGCAATTCTATGCCATGTCACTAATTTTTAAAGTAAAATGTGCCACCTGAATAGACACGTCGATGGTTACATAAAATATCCCCATCTCCGGCTCCTCAAACCTTATAATTTCTAATCCCCATCTCCGTCGTCCAAACAACTCTACTCATCCATCAAAATCGTAGCGCACGACCGTTGCTCACCCTTTTAACAAGTGATTTTCCCAAAGGAGTGCCCTAAATTAAACGGTGGACATAAAATGGGTTGCAATTTGAAAAATGGACAATCATATGGAGTTCTCAAAACACTTATCCGAAATCTTAATTGGAAATTAAGAGTTCGCATACCTGTTATGCAAACTGTTGACGTTCGATTTTTGCACCCCAAAATCATCCGAGGATGATAAAGAGCTTCGAATTAGAAATCGGCCTAATTCCTTTTCGGTTCGCTCTTTCCTCTTTTTCGGAAATATTTTCCTTAATATTTTTAGTCCTTTTTCATGATTAATTGAA
>CANUEY010625304.1:0-10100 GCA_948099555.1 Croton setiger
TTTCATAGTTAATGTTATCTCAGCTCATCAATATTGTTCTTATTCATGTTGGTTGCCATTGCTGAACTTGCTGTTTTATTAACAAATGCCCAGAGTTATTCTAGTTGCATTCAATATAAAACTTGTATGTCAATTTGTTGACAGGCTAGTTGAGCTAATAAATTTGATAAATAAAAAAACCTGGCATGTTAACATTATGAAATGAAAGAAATTACATTTTTAAAGTTTTGCTGAAATAGTAATTTGTTTGAATCTGCCAAAACTGATTTGCATAGGCTTTCATCCTGAGGGGCATTTTCGTAATTATTGAAAATTTGGGTATCAAATCAGAAATTTGCCATATGTTATTTTGTTTTACTGAAAATCAATTGATTGGCATAATGTGTGTGCTGAATTGACACTTATTGTTATTTGGGGCAAAATTGTAAATTTTTTAAATTGTGGGGTAAAATTGTAATTTGCCAAATATTTGTCATTTGATGCATGTTTTGATGTTTATTTACTTAAAGTTGGTTAGATTTATGATTTGGATGGTTTGGTTTGAAGTTTGGATGAATTTTAAATTTTTATGCTTATTTTTAATTTTTAGGAATATTTTATAATTTTCTATTTTA
The DNA here is from genome assembly GCA_948099555.1 of Croton setiger. NCBI lineage: Eukaryota > Viridiplantae > Streptophyta > Magnoliopsida > Malpighiales > Euphorbiaceae > Croton > Croton setiger. The sequence continues at coordinate 615 of CANUEY010625304.1, forward strand.
TGTTTTATTTTTGTAAATGTTTTGGGCCTGGGTTTTATTTTGGAATAATCTTTGGGTAAAATGTAATTAAATCGGAAATCAGATTGTAATTAGTTTTCTTAGGTTTTATTTTCCCGCACTTTTACTTTTTTGCACTTTAATTTCTGTCATTTACTGCTTTCGTTGTTTAAATTTTCTGAATGATCGATAATCGCCAAATTAGGAACATCGTTAGTTTAATCGCAAAATAAAGTTTTATTTTAAACTTAAAAATTAGAAAGAAAAACAAACTAGAGACCGGTTTTTACCGGGCGACGGTTTAATAACAAATTAAACCGTCGTACCCAACCCCCTTACCCGAGTCTCTGTAATTTGACCAGTAGTCTTTAAAATAAAAACGGAGTCATTTTTAAAATAAAACCTTTTTTAATTTTTCCCGAGTTTTCGGGTGGCGACTCTTCTGAATATTTTTAAGACCGACTAGTTTTGGCACTCCCCTAAAACAAAAAAAACTTTAAAACAATTTTTTTTTATCGACAACAGTTGGCTTTGTGGAACAACAGGAGGTTCAAGTTTTTCAAATTCCTCCACTTGTTTTGTATTTCTTCAAAAAACGACACAATGAGTGGTCCTCTGGTTTCGTAGGCTGAACTTTCTTCAGTAATCTCCCAATTCCATTTCTCCACCTCCTGAAAATAAACATCACGACTCACCACGATCTTTTTGTTCTCTGGATTGAACAAACGATATGCCTTTGAACCACTTTCGTAGCCGAGCAGAACCATCTTTGAACTCCTGTCATCAAGCTTTTTTAGATGTGTACCTAAAGTTTTTACATAGGCAATACCCCCAAAAACTCGCATATGATGAACCTTAGGCTTTCGATTGTGCCACGCTTGATAAGGAGTCATATTCTCCACGCCTTTCGTAGGGGACCTTTTCAAAATATAGACCGCTGTCTTTGCTGCTTCTGCCCAAAAAATTGCAGGAACTTCTCTTTCTTTCAGCAGACAATGTATCATCTCCACCACTGTCCTATTTCTCCTCTCCACTATTCCGTTTTGTTGAGGGGGAATAGGGAGCAGTGAGTTGTCTTCGAATTCCATGAGTTTCACAGAACAATTTGAACTCATTGGATGTGAATTCACCTCCCCTATCTGTTCTTATAGTCTTTAACTTGCAACCAGATTCTAACTCAGCATTATTCAAAATTTTTTTAAATGCAGACAAAACTTCATCTTTAAATTTTAGTGCTTCAAGCACATAAATCGGCTATAATCATCAACAAGCAGCAGAAAATACCTGTTTCCACCAGCTGTTGTGGGAGAAATCGGTCCACAAATGTCACCGTGCATCAGCTCCAACGGCTGTGTTGCTTGAAATTCAGACAGCTTTAGGAAACTGGTTCTGGTGTGTTTGCCGATTTTGCACCATTCACAAAACTAAGTTATCCGTTGTATTTCAGGCAAGCCTTCCACCATTTCATCTTGTTTTAATTTTCTCAAAGCTGGGTAGTTTAGATGACCAAACCTTGAGTGCCAAAGCTTTGTTCTATCTATAACGCTGGTCAGAAAACATTTTGGTTCGGCTTGCTTCATCTGGAGTGTGTAGAGGCGATTTCCTGATCTAGGTACCTTTTCGATAAGTCTGGCATTGGTGTAAACCCTAAGAAAGCCTCCCTCAACAACAATCTTTGCTCCATCTTCATCCAACTGGCCCAAACTGATTATATTCGATTTTAACTTTGGAGTATAATATACATTTGGCATGTAGAATTTACCTCTATTCTTACCTTCAAAAATCACGGTTCCTGTCCCTTTGATTTCTACCAAAGAACCATCTCCGAACTTTACTGTGCCATTTATACTTTCGTCAAGGTCGGTCAATGCCAATCGAACTCCAGTCATGTGGCTGCTTGCTCCTGTATCATAGTACCAAGTTGCTGATGTTGGTACTTTGTTTGCCGAATGGAGTTCAGGAATAACTTTTTCTTCATTGAGCATCAGCCTTCCTTCTGTGTGGATTAATTTTTGAGTTTCGACCATTAGTAGAGTCGATTAATCCTCTACAGTTTCCACATAGTGTGATTTCTCCTTCCCTTTGTCATCTTTTTCCTTCTTGGACTTACAATCTGAGGCAAAATGACCATACTCATTGCAAGCATAACATCTTACTTTTTTTTATGTTGAATTTGGTGTCCCTTTGTTCATGACTTCTGCCTCCGCTTGAGCCTCCTCTACCATGATTTCTACCTAAACCTCGACCTCTGCCACGTCCCCTTCCTCGACCTCGGTTTCCTCCTTGGTCTTTGGAACGTTTTTCTGCTGAATTTGAAGCCTCTTGTCTGGCTTTCCATTCTGCCCGAGTGAGCAGAAGATGTTCATCTCCTTTCTGATTCAGCCCTCTTAGTCTTTCTTCATGAGCTTTCAGTGAGCCCGTGATTTCATCAATGGTTTTCTTTGATAAATCACTGAATTCTTCAATTGTTGACGCCAATTGAATGAATTTAGGAGAGACGGTTCGTAGCATTTTCTTAACTACGTATTCTTCATTAACTTTCTCTCCTAGACTTCTCAATTTGTTTACAATGGTCGAGATTTTTCCAGTGAAATTATCCACTGTTTCACTATCATCCATGCGTAGGCTCTCTAATTCCCATCTCAAAGCTTGAGCTCTAACCTCCTTCACACGCAAAGCACCATGGTTCATCGTCTTTAGTGCTTCCCAGGCTTCTTTTGCTGATTTTCTTGCTCCTAATTGCAGTAGCGTTTCTTCACTAATGCCTTGATAAATTGCGGCTAGAGCCATTTTATCTTTGCGGAGATCAACTGGTTCTAATTCCACTGCATCCCACACACCCTGGGCCTGCATATACACCTCCATTTTAATTTCCCATGCTGAATAGTTTGTCTTTGTCAGTAGAGGATATTGAAGCGAAATCGTTCCTTATTTTGAGAACAGTCTGGCTTAAACATCTCCTGTCACACTTGCGGAAGACTCACTTCGAGGCATATATTTGGGCATAAACGAAGCTCTGATACCAAATGTAAGAGCTAAAAAAACAGAATATATTTTCTGCTTATTGTAACAGTAGTGAAAACAGAAAATATAGACAAAGAATGTAGTACGGAACAGATTTTATTACTGTAGAAGACAATATGTTTTTTGTTAGTGATAATAATAACAGCAAAGCACTAAGAATTTATAGCAGAAAAATAACAACCAGTAGCAAAAACAGTAGGAAAAACTGCACCATTATTCATACTAGACTCCACAAAATAAGTTACTAATGCTAACAAACTTTGACCAAGACTCAACGGGATTATTTCCAACACGGATTTGTAGATGGAACTATTGTTGAGCCTCTAGAAGGTGATCCTCTTCATGGTGCTTGGAAAAGGTGTAACATGATTGTCCTCTCATGGATCAGAAATTCAGTGGAATCCTTGATCTCAAACAACATTTTATGGTTTGACAAGGCGTACGATGCATGACAAGACATCAAAGATAGATTCTCTCAACCCAATCAGTCCAGAATTTCGGATTTGATTGAAGAAATAAACAACTTCAGACAAGGAGAGCTAACTGTGAATGAATATTTCACTCAGATGAAAATATTGTGGGATGAAATGCAAGTGTTAAGGCCACTTCCAAATTGCATTTGCAGACCACAATGTAGATGTAGTATTGTTGCCAGAATTAGAGAATATATTGAGAATGAACATGTTTACAAATTTCTGAGAGGATTGAATGAAAGGTATTCTGTAGTAAGATCACAGATCATGATGCAAGATCCACTTCCAAACATCAACAAGGTGTTTTCATTGGTGATACAGTAGGAAAGAGAGCACAATTATTCTAGTGCTCAAGAAGTTAAAATCATGATGGCAAGAGGCTACAGGAAGACAATTCATTCAGCAACCAAGATTCAAAAGCAACTTCTACAATGGAGGCAATGTCAAACATTGTACATTCTGCAATGGCAACAATCACACAAAGGAAAGCTGCTATAGAAGGTTTAGCTATCCAGTTAGTATAGACCAGGAAACTAACCAACTATCAAGCACCACCAAGTTTTGACACACCACAGAAGGCTGTGAATTTGCTGGCCCAGGAACAAGAGCCAAGTCTTCATGGTGAGCAGTCAATACTTAGATCCATGCAACATTGCCAAACACAACTACTGCCAGAAATTGAACCTGAAGTCCCTTTTGATGAGAATGTCACTGCATCAAACATACACAATGTATTTATTAATAATCTGAATGATCCATCTCAAGGCACAAATGCATACTACCAGAATCATCTTGCTCCTGCACAGTCTGGACTGAATTTGACTCAAGAACAAATCCAAAAGCTACTTCAAATTTCAGATAATAATTCATCTTCTGGAGTGACAAAGACAGTTCAAGGCAATCCACATATCATAAACAGTATGTTGGCTGCAAACTCAATTGATGCCAAGACTGAATCTATTGATCCAGGTAGCTCTTTCTCAAACTCCTGGATATTAGATTCTGGAGCCACAGACCATATTGCTTCACAACTACATCTGTTTACAACACACAAAAGGATTTAACCAATAATAGTTAAATTACCAAATGGTGATACAGTCCGGGCAAATTATTCAGGTACTGTTGTTTTTTTTAAAGAATTTTACTTGACAAATGTGCTATATATACCTCAATTCTCCTTCAACCTCATTTATGTTACAAGTCTAATCAAACAACTGCAATGTATTCTGACCTTAATAGACAATGTATGTTTGATCCAGAAGAGGAATACCTTGAGGAGGATTGGTTTAGCTGAAGAAAAAGATGGATTGTATGTGTACCAACACAAAACAGTTCATTCCTTCACCAACACAATTATGGCAGTTTCTGTTCAACATAATAACCAGTATAATAAAGTCTTTGAAGATGAAGATCTCTGACACTACAGGCTGGGTCATCCATCGTTAAAGAGACTACAAGCACTATAAAATTTAACTAGAGAAGTTAAATGTAATAAAATGGTCAAACCATGTGATATTTGCCATTATTCTAAGCAAAAGAAACCAACATTCACTGTAAGTAGCTCATATTCAGTGGCTCCTTTTGAACTAGTGCATATGGACATATGGGGTCCAATTGCACAAGTTTCACTTGAGGGTCACAAATATTTCTTGATTGTAGTTGATGATTTTAGTAGAGTTGTATGGATTTTTCCAACAAAAACAAAATCAGAAGTTTCCTTGCTAGTACAATCTTTTGTTCATTATGTAAAAACTCAGTTCCAGGTCAAAATCCAGAACATAAGGACTAACAATGGAATGGAGTTCCAACTGACTTCCTTCTATGTTGCTCATGGGATTCAACACTAAACTTCATGTCCAGAGACCCCTCAACAAAATTCAACCTTAGAAAGAAAGCACCAACACATTCTGAATGTTACTAGAAGCTTGCTATTCCAATCTGGACTACCAAAGGAATTTTGGAGCTATGCAGTCAAACAAGCAGTGTACCTTCTCCAGTCATAGACAACCAAACACCATACCTAAAACTTTACAACAAGCAAACAGATTATAACACATTAAAGGTTTTTGGTTCCTTATGCTTTGCATCTAGTATGCAAGCACATAGAACAAAACTGGAACCAAGAGCTAGAAAATGTGTGTTCCTTGGTTACAAAACTGGAACTAAAGGATTCATTCTCATGGATCTCAACACAAGGGAAATTCTCATTTCCAGAAATGTAATATTTCATGAATCCTATTTTCCCTTCTTAAATAAATCATTACCTCTTCCCATTACACAACAGCCTCTCACTACTCCAAATTCCTTTACTGCCAATTTTGATGACTTAAATTCTTCATTCAACCACCCATCCAATCCTCAAACCACTCCACCAACAACTACCAGTGACCAAATTTCCCAAAGGCAACCAAGAACCAGATATCTCCCATCTTACCTTAAAGATTACATTTGCAATATTTCTGTTGCAACACCTTTACCACAATTATCAACCAAACATACATTATCCAAAGTCCTTTCATACCACTCCTATCTCCAAAATATTACCACTATATCTCACAAATCAATTCATTGCAGGAACCTAAGAATTACAAAGAGGCAAGCAAAAGTGCTGCATGGAGACAGGCTATGGAACAAGAGATAAATGCTCTAGAAACCAACCACACTTGGGATGTTGTTGATTTACCACCAAACAAATCACCAATTGGATGCAAATGGGTGTACAAAATCAAATTACATTCTGATGAAAGCATAGAAAGGTACAAAGCAAGGCTTGTAGCTAAAGGATATAATCAAATTGAAGGTCTGGATTACTTAGATACTTTTTCTCCAGTAGCAAAGATGACAACAATAAGAATTCTTCTAGCCGTTGCTTCATCACAACACTAGCATTTACTACAATTAGATGTCAACAATGCCTTTCTACATGGAGATTTGAATAAAGAAGTTTACATGACTGTTCCTCCAGGAATGCAAATTGAAAAAGGGAAGGTATGCAGATTGAAAAAGATCTTATATGGACTCAAACAAGCAGGAAGACAGTGGTTCTTCAAACTGACTTCATTCCTAATCTCAAAAGGTTACTCATAGTCCCAATCTGACCACTCACTCTTCACATACAAACAAGATCAAGACTTCACAGTCATTCTTGTTTATGTGGATGACATTATACTTGCTGGAAATTCCTAACATGAGATTACAAGAATCAAGGCTTTACTGGATGATAAATTCAAAATAAAGAATCTAAGAAATCTCAAGTATTTCCTAGGATTAGAAATTGCCAGAAACAAGCATGGCATTTATCTTGGTCAAAGAAAATATGCATTGGATATTCTTAAGGAGGCTGGTTTTCTTGGAGCCAAACCAGTAAGGACACCAATTGACTACCATGCAAAATTAAGTTCAGAAGGAGGTGTAAAACTGGATGATAGCTCACATTACAGGCAACTCATAGGAAAACTGCTTTACTTAACAAACATGAGGCCAGACATCACTTACACTGTCAATCAACTAAGCCAATTTGTGTCATCTCCAACATCACTTTATTTACAAGCAGTTCATAGACTTCTTAGATGCATCAAGTCTGCTCCAGCTCTTGGATTTTTCTTTCATGCCTCATCTGATACAATTTTGAAAGGTTATTCAGATAGTGACTAGGCTGGATGCATAGACTCAAGGAGATCTATCACTGGTTACTTAGTATACCTTGGCAATTCCTTAATATGCTAGCGTTCAAAGAAACAAACCACAATGTCAACATCTTCAGCTGAAGCAGAATAAGGAGCTATTGCTGCCTTAACGTCAGAAATTCAGTGGCTTACATATCTCATGCATGATTTTCAACTTCCTCCTTCTAAACCTATAAGCATTTATTGTGATAACCAATTTGCCCTACACATTGCAGTTAATCCAATTTTTCATGAATGAACAAAACACATCGAATTAGACTGCCATGTAGTAAGGGAACAACTCCAATGTGGACTCATTCATCTACTGCCCATCAAAATAGAGTAGCAGCTGGCTGATGTTTTCATAAAATCCCTCATACCAAAGCAGTTTCAAGAGTTTATAAGCAAGCTGGGACTCGTCAATCCACTATCTCTAGCTTGCGGGGGGTATTAAAGAAGCAACAGATAATGGCAATGGAGGAAGCAAAAAAGAAAGAAGAAGGGAAGAAGAATATAACAGAAAAACGAAAAGAAGAAGAAGAAAGAAGAAGCTGACTCGAAGAAGGGAAGCAATAGCCAAAACGCCGTCGTTCAACTAAATGGCACGACGTCGTTTTGATTATAAAGAAGAAAGAAAGAAGCTACACGTAGACTGGAACATAGACAATCATATTCCTCGTAATCCTTCTTCGTCCTCAACTCCAGTCTGTTACTTAACGAACTCAACATGATCATCATGCAAACGTACGGAGCTCAACGAACATTAACAATCATATTGGAATTCAAGCTTCAAATCCGTAGCTAGTTAACATCTAGTATATATATGTATAGGTAACAAATGTAGAGAGATTTTTGCTTTTCTCTGTAATCTTTTTCAAAGATCAAAACTACTCTGTTAGCCCCTGTTTTCTGTTTAATTTCTTTTCTGTATTGTTACAACAATTTTCCAGATATATGAATACAATCTTCTTCATATCTTGAACTTTAATAATGATTAATTCAGATGTAATACTGCAAAGACTCATTAGCGATCCTCCTAACCAAATTATGTCTATTCACAAAATAGACATTTAAATTCAAAATTTGAAGGGTCAAGCATCTCATCTCGTTAATGCTATTAAAATTGAATGGTTGAATATACAAATTCAGTATATAATCTCATTGAGTATCATGTGTTATAAATGTCACCACTTCACCATAGAAATTGAAATGTACTACACATTTGTACTACAGGAGCAACAGTAGTTTCTAGTTTGTACTCAGATTTTGAATACCAGGGGTGATTTACTTGACTCACCGAACTTTTGTTCTGAAGAAATTAAACGTTCAGATTTAGCGATCGAGTGGCTGACGTTTCGATTGGGGACTTAAGTTTGTTATTGAATGTGGATCTAAACATTTGTAAAAAATTACACAAGTCTTGTAAATTCATATGGTAATTTCTCCTCCAGTAGAAAATTTGCTAGAAGATCAGAGTTTGGGAGGTGGAAGCAACCATTTTGAAGCCTGAATATAACCAAGATTAAGGAAGGGTTTAGCTCCTTCTGCGTTCAATTTCTTCATAAATCCAACTCGCTTTTCAAGATTTGCTCCTATTCCAATATTCTTGTATTCTCCAAAGAAAATGTTGCTGCAATTTTCATATAACCAAACATTTGATAAGAAATAATAAAATCAAATTAGTATTTTGTTTAGTGTCCAACTCATATCCGTTTTACAATTCATGTTTAATAGCCGTGCACCCTCGAGAAGGTCTAGCTGAGTTAGCAGAAACATTGGTTATCCCACCATTCGATTTTTTGTGCAAACATGAAGCGGGCGTAAAAGAAAAAAAAAAGGTGAAATCATAATTTTTTTTTATCATTTCTTCAATTTAGACTGTATTTTATAATTAATTAATTTTTAATTTTTATGTGTGCATACATAAGCATAACATTCATTTCCTTTTACAATTTACATTGTTATTGTTATGTTAGGGTATTCTTCTACATCTTTTTTCACTTCTATCTATTGATTTCTATTTTAAAAAGAAAAATTGTAGAGTCGCTCCACTCCACTTAAAAAAAAAAAAAAGAAAAACTCCATAACAAAATAAATAAATTAGACTCAGTTGAATCATCTTTCATTAATATAAATTTGGGATACACATTGTATATAAATTTACAAGACAATCATGCATGTATTTTCAATACTAAACATTTGTAATAAATTACAGAAATCTTGTAAATTCATATGGTAAATGTGCTAGAAGATCAGAGTTTGGGAGGTGGAAGCAACCATTTGGAAGCCTGAATATAACCAAGATTAAGGAAGGGTTTTGCTCCTTG